>MU228351.1:370988-383002 GCA_018584345.1 Thuja plicata | reverse complement strand
TCCAATATTAGATCAATCAACCAAGCATCTAAAACAATCAGATTTTGCAAGAAAAACTTGATTTTTTATTGAATTTTCCAATCTGTCCGTACAGTCCGTACAATGCCTACTTTCTCATCATTCCAAGTCATATATAGCCTTCCTACAACTTCCATAACTGATCCAAATTGGTTAGAACTCCTAAAAACACAACTAAACTCATTTTTATGATTTTCCCTCCTTTGGTAACTAGCCATTACTTTCAAATTTTTGAATTTGTAAAACTTATTAAATATAACTCCTAAGGCTATATAAATTTGGATTTGATTCTTTTATAATCCAAATAACATTTTAAAACCTCTAGAATCCCTCTAAGACCTATTCCTATCCTCTAGGTCTATTATGCCATGTTTGGCAAATTACATCAATTCAACATTGTCATGCCTTTATACATTTAGGCTTATTACATCCAATTAAATCAAATACACAAAATTGACTTCAAGTCAAATTACATTCATATTTTGATCTTTTAGATCATTCATTCTTTATGAGTTATCCAAGTGACCCCTCATCATGTCTCTATCAGGGTGCCCTGCATCAGAAAGATGAAGATTGACAGTTGTCGTTCACTTGCCCAGAATCAAGGTATATTCTTTCAAGAATGGAAAGTGCACGACAAGATGCCACGTGTTCCTAATGGATCCAGTTGAGGGTAGAGACAAGTTAAATATTGATCAAGTTTCTTTTGATCATGTGGTCAATATTATGGCTTAAAGACAAAGTGCTTGAGATCTATTCATTAAGACATTAAGCCATTGCGCCATGTGGATGGTGGGGTCACCTTTATGCAGGGTCTTTGACAAGTTAAAGACTGATCAAGTTCAGTTTGATCAGATGGTTGGCTTAAAGAATTAAAGCCAAAGTGCCCGAGATATAGAAATCAAGCCATTAAGTCTGAATGACACATGACACATGGCTGGACCAACACAATTGTAAGGAGGAGATTATGTGCTATGCAACTCAATTTTAATCCAACGGTTGGCTTAATGACTTAAAGACAAATTGATCAAAATCTATCCATCAAGCCATTAAGCCTGAATGACACGTGTCCATGGAGAGCCAGGCTAAAGTTGGAAGGAATAAAGTAAAGACTGATCAAGTCCAGTTTGATCAGACAGTCAGCTTAAAGGCTTAAAGCCGAGATGATCGAGATCTAATGTTCAAGACATCAAGTCGTGGTGACATCTAGCACAGATGGCGTCATGGGTCCCAAGTTGAAAAGGGCAGTAAAGATACAAAAATTAATAAAGATCCAACGATAGGCATAAAAACTTGATCGCCAAGATGATGATATTTAATCTTTGAGGCATCACCCCTATTTTCCATGTGTACAAAGATGAGTTAAGACTAAGGACATAAATTTTTTCTTTGCGAGTGTGCGACCAAGGGAGTTGTATTTTTGTCACTCACTCATTAATGGTCAGCAGTTAATAATTTTTATGCTACGAGTGTGTGATGAGGTTCCATGTGGATTGATCAGATCCAAGACATGATACCCAGGTAAGGATAAGGATAGATCAATGATTGCATTTTAAATAGGAAACCAAGTCTTTTCCTAAGCCGTTGATAAGAATATCTGCGCCACCCATGACCATTTATGTTCAAATATTCAAATATTTAAATATGATTCTCATGGTTTCATGGCGGTGACATGGTCTTTCAAGTTGCAGATAGGGTAGATGGGTCAACCAACTTCTCTACTCAAATTAATGATGATGGGAGATGCATTCATGGCCATATTTGATCTTCTGAGATATTTCTGAGTGCATTGATGATCAGACTTGACTATTTTAGGGTTTCTACATTGTTTATTGAGAAACTATTGTAACCCTAATTCTACCCTAACTGATCGGATGGATTGACTCCCGAGCTTGTGTGCTAGGAGAGGTTGTATATAAGTAGTTTTAGAGGCTTTTTTAGCTAGAGGTTTTCAACTTACGCAAGATTTTCTGTGGCATTCTCTTTGCCCTATGATTTTCATTTACTTGTAATTTCTCATTGAATTCTAGATTATACAAAGGTTTTCTGTGACATTTTCTCTCTCCTTAAGCTTTTCTTGTCTATATTTCTCTTACTGAAGCATAATATAGTGATTAATGTTAGAGAAATTTTGGAGTTCTTGAGCCTTCTTTCTTTCTGCATCTTTGTGCACTACTGTGGGTGATTTGTTTTAGATAATCTTGTGGATTTTGTTCATCCCTTGTTATCTTGTCTCATTCTTGTGCCTATTTGCTGAAGTGGATGTTTGTTTGCAGGTCACAGTCTATGTCTATTTCCTTGGATATGCTATTGTTTGTGAAATATTCTCTTTCCTTAAATAGCCTCTTTCTATTTCTGACCTCTCTGTGAAATACCTATGCAAGCCTATTCTGAAAGTTGTGTTATGCTAGATTCAAAAATTTCATGCTAGTTTTGGTCACTGTGTTATGATTCATGTTACCTTCGGTGTATCACCTAGTAGGATAATTTGATTTTTAGTCATTTCCCTTCAGTTCTCCTTCTATCCCTTTTCCTTCCAAGTTTACTTTCATGTTCAAAAGAAAATAAGGTGATTATCCAAGAGGAATCAGCCTAGACTCCGAAGGATTCACTCCAGTTAGTAGAGGTCCCATAACCTAGAAGTGATTCCTATGTCATACTAGATTGTTAGGCTCAAGCACTTAGTAGGGTGGAAAATTTAGTGTATAACAGAAACATTGCTTTCATAAGTGCCTTATTGTCATGAGAGATTTATTTAATATGGAAAATGGATGCATCGCACCATGACACAAAAAGTAAGGATGATAATGTGATTCCTTTGCGTAAAAACAAATACAATGGAGACAAGGAATATTTTAATCCATCCTGAAGAATATGACATACGTGCCACAAAACTTTATGAAAAACACACCACAAGAAGAAGACAAAAACAAAAATAAAGGATAATGAACTATCTTGGCCACTCTCATCACTGAGTGATATCCTTTTGTAGCATAAGAACATGATCAAAGATAAATCAATAAAAGATATGACTCACTGAACGAAGAAAGTCAACAACCATTCTCATGTTGTTGTCAAAGTTAATAGTTTGTTTGATGATGATGATGACTGGTTTCAGGAATGAAGTACCCTGTCTAAGACATATATCGTTTATTTTTTAGTATACCACACCCTTTATAAGATAAAATGATGAGTGATAAAGGACAAATTGAGGTGGATTGATTGATAGGACAAATTTGATATGATTGATTGCTAACTAGATTGGATAGGTTGTCTATTGAAGTGTGATTTTGTTAAACACAAAGTTTGACAAGTCTTCATATTGCATCTGCTTAAATGTATGTCTTTTCGCAAGGGACAATTTATTGAAAACAAAAAGAGATTATGTACATGACGAGGAAACAAAACGAGTGTCATAAAATGACATTTATTATCAAATTTTTGATGATTTTTAGTTGTAAGGATTTTTTAGGTTATTTATGCAATTTTTAGAAAATTTTCAGCATCATATTTTATTTTTATGGTCTTTTTGCAGCTTCATATTTGGATTTTTATTGATTTTTTAGGACATTATATGCTTTTTATTTTTGATTTTTTTCAGGACATTAATATTTACATGAGAAAGATGTACTGAAATTGCCCCCAGTGTCTAGCAAGGCAAGGAAATTGTGAAAGGAGAAATGGACTGGTAGATGGATGAAGGTCAAGGGTCACTTGCATTGGATCTGTTTAGGTGCCAAGGACTATCCAAGAAATGAGATAACATATTTTTGGTCAATCTTAAGGATTGGACATGAAAATGATAGGGCAATAAAATGGCACAGTGAATGGCATGCATGGAATGGATATGTCAAGATTTTTTTTTTGAAAACATGTTTTTCTTTTACTGTCCTTATTTTATGTCAAGACCAAGATAGGAACTTGGATAGGAAAATGATAGGATATGGATAGGAAGAAGCAAGATCAATAAAAAATAAGAGGATATGGATATAGGTTAGGGGTTGTGATAAGATAGGCAATATGGATCAAAGGCATATGATAAAATAGGTGATATGGACCAAAGGGGATGAACAATGTAAAGCAGACAAGATGTGTAATGCTTATAGGGAGGTCTGTAACCTTGTCAAGAACAAAGTTGGGAAAAGGGAATAGGATAAGGGATATGAAAGGAATAGGATAATGGAGGAAATGATGGGGATAATGGAGGATAATGATAGGGGTATGATATTATTGGAAAATATAGATAAATCCTTCCCCCAAGCATGGAATGAAAGAAGTTGATAAATTATACATGACGCCTATTTGCCAAGTTTTCATCATGGTACTTGCGCAAAATGCCTGATTGCCAGGTTTTCACTATTGGACAGAATTATTTTTCTTTATTCTTTTATGTTTGTGTTACCAAGACACCTGTTTGCCAGGTTTTCATCAAGGAAACTTTTTCTTTTTTGGTATTTTTCATTTTTTTTTTCATTTTTTGAACTTTTTTGACCTCTTTGGAAATATGGATGCATGATATGACATGGAAGGAGGAATCAAGCGCCTTAATCTTTGGGTGGTTCTCTTTAAGGACATGTAATAATAGACCATGACTATGAAAGTATGCTGAAAGATGTTGGTATGGTAATGATAAAGGGATATGACATACATAATTGGATAGGATAGGATAAGGATTACACAAAATATTGGATAGATTGGATGAAAGGTTGGAAGATAGGTGTTGGATAATGGAGGGAGTGGAGGAGAAATGGATTTTGAGTGGATGTAATGGATGCAAGAACAATATTGCACACACCTTGAGGGGTGATGAAGTGATGGAGAAAAAGGAGATGATGGATGTGATGGAGGAAAGGATATGGATTTTGGGACACAAGCACCCAAAATGGATTTCGAAGTTGAAAGGCTTTTAGATGGAGGGATAGAAATTTTGGATGCCAACTTTGATTTTTTTGTTAGGATTTGTGCTTCAAGGAACCTCTTAGGAATCTACATGCATTTTGATTTTTCATATTTTTGTGGGTCCTTGGAATGCATTGCTTGCACAATGGATTTTGGAACCCATATTGCTTTTGAATTTTCCTTTTTCTTGATGGGTCTTTGTGGCCTTTTTGATATTTATTTTTCTTTTTGGATCGTATTTTGCTTTGTTTTTACATGTCAATTAGATTGGACATGTTGATCCTTAATAACATGTAAATTACGTAACTTATGAGATTTATGTTTGGCATCCAAATTTCTTGGAAAAGGAATGAGGTTCATGGATGGATAGGAATTTTATGGAGGCTTTTTGGATGGATGTAAGGTTCTCCAAGATGTGTTCCTTTTCTCACCTGCATTTGGAAAAGGGTAAATGGGTTGTGAGCTAGTGGAGGGAGGAATATATGGGATTAAGATGGATAGAATGGTTGAAGGGGGAGGTATACGTTTGAATTTTGATTTGGAAGGGATACTAATGAATTTATATTGATCTCTTTGATTAGGACCTGTAATATAAGAAATAGGATTGTTACATTTAATGTAAGGTAAAATTGTGTTGTTATATTTGAAATTAGAATGTTTATTGAAATGTAAGGGGTAAATAAGATGTTCCTTTTAACCTCAAATATCCAAAGGAAGGATCCAAATTGATTAACCCCGAAGGAAGGATCAATGCATAAATGAATCAATCGATTGAAAATGAGAGTAAAGAGGAAGACCTTAGATTCCATTTTATAGAAAAGAATGTGTGATAGATTTAGAAAGATTAAGAACTTTAATGGAAATGAATAGGAGAAAATTACTAACCTCAAAATGTTACAGATCTGAAGAATTCTATTTTCGGGGTTCTGCACTGAGTTTCTAGAAAATTTACAACCAGATCTGGAATAGAAATGCAGAGACAGACAAAACCCCAATTTTTTTTTTTGATCTGACACAGTTTTGATTTTGACCCTCAAGTCAATGTCACCATTGACCCAAAATTTTTGATTCTAACCTAGGGAAGAATCAACCTCTGATTTTGACCTAAAATCTCTGACAGAAAATTTGTTTCCAGATCCTAATAGTTTGCTAAAAAGGGTATCCGAATCTGCACTCCAACTTGTTGTTCCAAACCTGTCCCTGCAAGAAAAATGGTTTGTTTGTTGGGGGGAGGGTTTGCCTTGGTCAAACCCTAGTTTTGGAATTAACCTCAAAGTATAATTGAAATTGCATAAGTAAAACAAAGTAAATGAACAAATTCACCTTGCTTGTATGGAAAACCTTGTGATAGATTCGAATCCATGGATCCACAAGTATGTATGCACCAAATGAATGTAAGATGTAGAATGTAGGATGTCTTAAATCAATTACTTTTAGATCTTCAACACCAATCTTGAATGGATCTTTGAATAGGAGGAGGCTTAGAGGAATGTGTATGGATAAATCTTCAGCAAGAGGGCTCCATAGAGCTTGAATCCTTCAATGGCTACCAATGGATCTCCTTGATGAATTGAGTGCTTGAGAAGTGCTTGAATGATTGAGAATAGATGAATGCTTCAATGGATACTTGGATTTCTTCAAATCTTGCTTCTTCACCTTTAGATTTCACTTCTTAAGTCTTTGATAGTTGATGATCATGGTTAGAGAAAATGAGAGAAGAAAGCTTCCTTATATATGAATCTAGGGAACAATATTCTAGAGAGGCCTACATAGGAGAATTAAATTCCAATTAGACCTATACCCCTAGAAGAGGACCTATATTAAATATAATTTAAGAATTGTTGCTCTGAAGAACAAAACAACTGACCTAGAAGCGGGAATTAATTCTTTCCCAAGCCCGACATCCGGAAACCCCAGAAACTTGAAATCTGGATCTTGGGTCAGAAAAGGTTGATTCTAGAAATAGGTCAAGGTCGAGGTCGACCTTGACCCACAAAGGTCAATTTTGACCCTAAGGTCAAAAATCTTAGTTTGTTGTTTAGGGTGTTAGAAAGAGGCTAGAGAAAAGTGGGAAATAGGGTAGAATAGGGGAAAAATCCAGATCCAAGTCAGAGAACCATTCAAGGTGCTTGACATGTCCCCAAACCACTTAATCGAAAGACTAAACTAGTCTATAATGGAAGTGATTCCATTTTTTGACTATACATTTAGCCCCCACTTTAGCAAGAGTATGGACTCAATGCAAACTCTTGGTAAAGGAAATCATGAAGAACATATAATCTTATTGAAATCAAAAGGGACAAAGGAATCCTTAAGCCCCCAGGGACTTAAGTCTTTATCAACCCTAAGATTGCGATAAGAGAGACATCGCCAGTTAAGGAGAAAGAGAGAGAGGGTGTGATTACCTCGCCCAATGAGAACTTATGTCCCATTGTGAACCACACAAGGAAATAGTGCAACTGGAAAGATGGAGTTGAACTACATAGTGAATGTGGCTACTCACTAGTCAACCTATCAGGGAGATCCGATCATAAGGACACCTTCCGACCTTAAGGGATCAAAACATTGTAAATTGAAACTGGAGGGATCAAGAGATCTGTATAAATTTAAACTAGAGGGATCAAGAGATCCTATAAGGTAAAAATGCATGCTTTAAGGATTAGTCTTTAATCCATAAAGGGAAAAAGTTTTAAGTTTGAAAATATTTGGAAAAGTGCGTGTGTGAAAAAAGTGAGTAGAGTGTATGCCCCCATGTTAAAGTCATTGCTAACACTTTAATAGGAGTAATGACTTTAACAGAAACATAAACAATTCTACCGATTACATTTCCACTACGAGATTCCCCCAAACGAAGACAAATCAAGGGAAATACCACATAAACATACAAAGAACACAAAATGGATCTACCTAATGTGGGGTCAGTATGATCATAAGATAACATGTATATATAGATATGATATTATTGCAAATAAATTGACATCATTCCCCAAAGAAAGTAGAACTACAATCACAATGGAGGAAAGAAAACTCGAGAGTTACAAAGAAGAATCTCTTTGAACCACAACATGGAGACCAAAAAGAATCAGTGCTACCATGTCGCAGATCCAAGTGGACTACACAAGGAAAACATCTACGAAAAATATCACAAGTACAAAATAACATGAAAAAAACATATAGAAGAGTAAAGATACATATAGAGGAATTGTACAACAGGTTTGATTCCTTTATCACCTTGCACCAACAAAGTAACAAGGGTCGTATAAAAGAGTCTAACAAACATTTAGCAAACACATTATGGGAGAAGCACAATACAACAAACAAACACAAAAAAGGCTACCATGAAGGACAAGCCAATCAAGCGCATCTCCTACTCTCCCTATCTTAGTTTATATCATTTAGGGAAGGTGGAAACTTGCAAGAGGGACTATATCCAATACAGTAGGAATAATAGCCAGTTCCAAACAAGGATCCTCTTGAGAATCACGTTGCTCGATACTAGGTGTAATTATCAATTGAGATGAAAGCATATGAGGTAAATCAGTATCAAGATCGATGGTCTCATATTCATCACTAGGATCAATAGGATCATCAAGAGTATCCTCCTCATCAAGATTAATTAAAATAGGATCTAAGATGCGAATATGATCATCGTACTCATTCATCTTAACATCATTATGAACATTAACTTCCTCCAATAAATCAAACATAGGTTGGTCAAAAGAAGGTAAATAATTTTGAAGAATAGAAGCATGGGCCCTAGAATTAGCTCTATGCTTCTTACGACGTTCATTAGAAAAAAATTTATGCTTCACTTTGTTTGACACATGTTGAGGACTAGGAGGAATAACAACTGGTTCCTTCACAGGTTCTATAGGAGGATTAGTAGGATTTGCTGTAGGATGAGAAGTGACACTGGGAGGTTGAGTAATAGAGCTAGCTGTAATGGATAAAGGAGGCATGGAAGGTGTAGGCAAAAGACCACGGTTAAGATCTATCTAAGGCATGCTTTTCTTGACAATCTTGAGATGTTTAAAGGCTTGATATAAACAAAAAAGGTTATCAGGGTGAGGAGGACATGAATTAGGTAATGAAGGCCAAAAGAAATCAAGAGTAGCACAATCTATAGGCCTAGAAGGTTGGTACAAACTATGATTAATCATTTTCACTTCTCCATTATGAATGAAATTAATACACTTATGAATAGGAGAAGCAACAACATGCATAATAGCTATCCAAGTCAAACCAATTTTGACTTGAAATTGATCAGAAGTAGGAATGGAAATGAAGGTAGTATCTTAAAATTTACCACAAAGTTCAACATGCAAGTTAATAGAACCAAGTGAAGGATATAGAAAACCATTACAAGTTTGGATCCATGCATCAGATGTATCATAACAATCACATTTTAGGTTTTTCATAAAAAGTTTTTCCTCAGTAATGAAATTTATTAAAGATGTGGGATCAACAAGACAACCACGCGTAGGTATCTTAGCAATCCTAGCATAAATATAAAGGGGACCATTGAGAGCTTTAATAGTCTCAGCATCATCAAAGGTAATTGAGAGTTCCCTAGGTCGTTTATCCTTAGTTTGTTTCTGAGGTTTAGGGGGAACTTGAAGTTGAAGTGGAGGCAAAGGATCTTGAATAGTAGGTTGAGATGAAATAATGCACAACACATGATTAACAATATGATTAAGATCATCCATCTTTGAATTGTAAACAATATCCACAAAAGATGGTTGAGCGATGGTATTAATATCATGTGTAGGTAAAGGATTCATATAGATTTGAAGGTTTTGATTAGGAGGAAAGATAGATTTTTTCCCATTACCATCAAAATTATCAATAGATAAAGCATTAGAATTGATTAAGTCTTGAACCTTATGCTTTAGAGAATAACATTTTTAGTGTCATGGCCATTCTATCGATGGTATTGACAAAAGGATTTAGAATCAA
Source organism: Thuja plicata (assembly GCA_018584345.1). Taxonomy (NCBI): domain Eukaryota; kingdom Viridiplantae; phylum Streptophyta; class Pinopsida; order Cupressales; family Cupressaceae; genus Thuja; species Thuja plicata. Next base: position 373,129 of record MU228351.1, on the reverse strand, counting down.
AGGATTTTGATGCTATCATGGTAGGGAGAAGAGGTAGAACAGGAGGAAAGGTAATCATATTAGCACTTAAAAACCTACTAATAATACAATATAAATATTCAGAGAGAGGAGAAAATGTACAATTCATATAGAAAGCAGTGGATGAAAAAGTGGCATTGTTGGATGCAACAACAACTTGATCTACAACCACATTCGTCTGTTTATTAATCTTGACATAGTTTTAAGGTTTTTGAAACTTATTAAGATTAGGAGCAACGTCACTGTTATCAACTGGAATAGGAGCCATTGGAGTGTTGCTCTCAAATTGACTCACTTGTAATTGATAATGATGAAGTGCTACACAAAGTTGTTGAAAAGAGGTAAATTCAGTAAGAAGAATCTTATCTCTAATATCCTTTTGTAAATTTGAAATAAAGATATGCTAAATATCAATATCAGGAACATGATAAGAAATATAAGCAAACAAATGCTTAAATCTACCAATAAAATCAGTCAATTTTCCTTAGTGTTTTGTTTACAATGCATTAAATCAGTTAAGAAAACTTGTAGACCAATGTTATTTTGAAGTTGTTGGATGAAGGTATTAGAAATTTTAGGAAAAGAATCAATAGAATAAGGAGGTAAAGAAAAATACCATTGCAATACCTTATCATGAAAAGTTCTAGCAAATAGCTTAGCTAAAATCCTATGGTCATGAGCATAATCACTACAAAGGATTTGAAATGTTTTAACATGAGTAACAGGATCTCCTTTACCATTGTAATTCTCAAGATGAGGGATATCGGCTTGTTGAGGGACAGTAGCACAAATAATGTCTAAGGATAAAGGACTACCCATGTCACATGTAGGAATCTTAAACTTGGATTGGGTTAAAGATGCAAGTTGTTGTTGTAAAGATGACACAGTTTGAGCCAAACTAATAATTGTGGAATCATTAGACTAAATAGGTGGAATAGAAATATTAGGAACAATAGGAAAAGTGTAGGAAGCAAAAGGAATGGAAGACAAAATTGTTGGAACACTTGGAACCACAGTTGGAAGGGGATTGGAATAAGTAAAATGCACATTATGATATGAAGGTTGTGAGGTAGGTAGAGATACCGGTGGAACACTCATAGGAATAGATGAAATTGGGAGAGATGTAGTCATCAAAGGAGGAGTGTAAGTAGGAATTCTAGGTAAAGGAACAGAAGAAGGTCTCTCACTAGTGACAGGAGGAGTGAATCCTAGATCTTGAGCCTCTTAAGCTAAAGTTTTAACATTCAAATGCACAAGATGAGTGATACCACATAGAAGATTATGTTGGAAAGTTGACTTCCCGAGGAAGCATGGCTTATTTTGTGTTGTCAATCATGGAAACAAAGTCATACTTAAGTTCTGTTATGAAAGACAAAATGACTAAGTGTGAAAACAGGGCAGACAAACACATACAAAGATCAATACATCAGCGCATGTGTTAGTGATCACACTAGAGCATGCATGCTTAGGTATATACTCTATGGTGTATATAAATGCTAGATCTAGACCCACAGAGTACGAAACATTAGTACAGAAAAGTTACAGGCAGATTAGTAGACCTGTAGTCCATGAAATAGAGCATGGAAGCCGACTACAGTTTTGATCAGCGTGAATGATTTTGCAATGTAATGGCTAAGTGCCTTTAGTTATAAGTTTGTATTAATGTTGTAGTAAACATGCTTAGGCTGACTTGTTCAGAAGCATTGTGTATTTTGGTTTAAAGGCCGACTAGTGTTATATTTTGGGTCGCGCCTATTCAATTGTAAACATATAAGTATGTAATGTAATGTTATGTTACAAGTGTCAATTATTATGTATGAGGAAGATACAGATGAGAAGTATAATGAATTCAGAAGATGATATAACTCTTTAAAGGAGGAAGAGCATTCGCGCATACAAGGAACTGATCAGACAGCAGTGTCATTACAACAGTTCATTTTTGATATAGTGCATATCAACATTCAGAGGGTTGTAGCCTTCATCTTATTGGGCAGTAAGCCTAGGCAGTGAGCCATATACCTTTAATAGGGTTTTGTAAAAGACTCCTAACAGGGTCAGACCTTTAACCAGGTCATTGTACTTAATTTGTAAAGACTGCTTCTAACAGGGCAAAGGAACTTTAA
>MU228351.1:343002-367779 GCA_018584345.1 Thuja plicata | reverse complement strand
TTGAAGAATAGGATTGTAAATGAAGGAAGATTGGATACATTATCAAAAGTCTATGACAAGTATCAAGAAATTGATAAGATTGAGATACATTCTATGGTCATATCTCATATGATCAAGTTTAAGAAATCAGTTCTTAAACTTAAGACAGTTATACCAGATCAATTATGGAACATATTGGAGATCATGAAAATACATGCTATAGAAGAGGACATGAAGATTAGAGAAGGAACTTTGGATACTCTTCTCCCTGTCTGTTCACATGATGAGAAGGCTATTCTATTAGATCTAGTAAAGCCTCATCTCCGTAGTAAGACAAGAACTCTATAGATTATGAACAAAGAGTATGAGCAGGTTGGAAAGGAGACTGAAAAGGCATTTTCACAAGTCTTTATAGACAGACACATGTATCCACCAATGGTGCCTACAACAAAATTTACTCCAGCTCCTCCCAAATAGGCTACAGAACTAGAAATTCAAATTGCGCCTATGACAGGTCCACAAGATTTAGCGCCCTCAATCTCAATAGCCTCCGAGATAGCTAAAGATATAGAGGACACTATAGTGATTGATGATGTAAAGATATCTATGACAGCTTCTGATAATGATATGAATAAAATTGATGAAGCATTTGTAAACACTGAGGAAATAAACACAGATGACACATCTCTACAATAGGATGAAGTTCCTCTCATTGATCCAATAGACTTGGATAAGGAGAAAGATACTCAAGGTAAGGAGACACTAGTAAAGGAAATTCATGTCAAAAGTGAATGTGTAGACACAAGTCAGAATACTATTTTCTCACCATCCACTCAACCATCCACCTCATTGTTGTCAAGGTTAACTCCTGAATCAGCAAGTTTAGATGCATGGGAAGAAGAAGACCTTATCAAGATCAACGTCCTTGCCATGGAAAAGACAAAAGAGAAACATGTGATGAGGAACCCTCACTTTGTGGAATCAATAAACATTTTGAATGAGTTAGTTCCTGCTGATAAGAAAGTTGCTAAAGTTCAAATAGTTGAACATGTGGATAGCATACTAACAAACTTCAAAACACATTTCACTAGCTTAGTAGAATCAGCTACTAAGATTGCAGAAGATGAATACAAGAAGGAGAGAATAAATTAATTGGTAAATAACTTTACCTTAGATCTGAGCTCCTTAAAGATTGGGCAATCTATACTTAAAGAATTGGCAGCAAAAGGCAAGAAGGTTATTGAAAATTGCATGGATAGAGTGAAGCTCACCTCTAAGCACACTAAAAAGATAGCAGAAGTAGAAGAAATGGTGGATAACATAAGGAAATTAGTTGAAAACTCCATGAAAGATATGAACATATGCAATAATGTCTATCAAGGTCAGCTGGACAAAATCGAGAAGGCAAAACTGGAAATTAGCAAGATCAGGATAAGACAAACTTAGTTGAGGAATGCACTTGCACCATCTCTAGCAGTTCTTAATGAGAACATAAAAAAGATTGATAACACCATATAGACATATGATCAAGGTCCTTGCATGGATCTGATAAAAATGGATAAATTGACATATGCTTTATGCGCGCATCTTTAGACAGTTGATTCAATGAAAGTCTTTTGGCAGAAAGAGATTCAATCTCTTCAAGTTGTGTACCCAGAAGTCTACATGGAGTAAGTATGTTGAAGACTTATAGTTATTGCACACCTTTGTCATTAATGTCAAAGGGGGAGTAGTATAGAATGTGTATATGTAGAGAAGTATATATGTATATATTATTAAGTATTATGATATACAGTCATTTTTGTATGAAGTCATTTTGAGTAACTTAGCCACATTCCTTTGTTGCCATAAAGGACAAAGGGGGAGATTGTTGGAAAGTTGACTTCCTGAGGAAGCATGACTTATTTTGTGTTTTCAATCATGGCAACAAAGTCATACTTAAGTTCTGTTATGAAAGATAAAATGACTAAGTGTGAAAACAGGGCAGACAGACATATACAGAGATCAGTACATCAACGCATGTATTAGAGATCACACCAGAGTATGCGTGCTTAGGTATATACTCTATGGTGTATATACATGCTAGATCTAGATGTGTAAAGTATGGAACATCAGTACAGAAAAGTTACAGGCATATTAGTAGACCTACAGTCCAGGAAACAGAGCATGGAAGCCGACTACAATTTTGATCAGCGTGAATGATTTTGTTATGTAATGGCTAAGCGCCTTTAGTTATAATTTTGTATTAATGTAATTAATGTTGTAGTAAATACACTTAGGCTGACTTGTTTGGAAGTGTTGTGTATTTTGGTTTAAAGGCCGACTAGTGTTATGTTTTGGGTCGCGCCTATTCAATTGTAAACATATAAGTATGTAATGTAATGTTATGTTACAAGTGTCGATTATTATGTATAAGGAAGATATAGATGAGCAGTATAATGAAGTCAGAAGATGATATAGCTCTTTAAAGGAGGAAGAGAATTCACGCATACAAGGAACTGATCAGACAACAGTTCATTTTTGATATAGTGCATATCAACATTCAGAGGGTTGTAGCCTTCATCTTATTGGGCAGTGAGCCTAGCCAGTGAGCCATATACCTTTAACAGGGTTTTGTAAAAGACTCCTAACAGGGTCAGACCTTTAACTAGGTCACTGTACTTAATTTGTAAAGACTGCTTCTAACAGGGCAAAGTAACTTTAATAGGTTCATTATACCTAGTACAATATTTGTGGGTACTAATCCCCACCAGAGTTTTCCACTGATCAAGGTTCTCCATAATCATATCATGTGTTATGTGTTCTTGTGTTATGTTTCTTTAGATGCACATTTGATATATGTTTAATTGGCTGAAATATAATTAATAGATAAACACTGATTCACCCTCCCCCTCTCAGTGTTTCTAACAGATTAACACCTTGATCACTATCATGAATTAATTTATTAAGATCCTCTATAGCTTGGATGGAATCTTGATTATGGTTCTCTTGAATAAGACAATTTTCCATTTTATCAAGTTCTGTTGAAAGTTTTTGTACTTGTTTAGGAGGAACTCTTAAAGCATCATCCTCATCATGAGATGAGTGAGAAGAGTTATGCTCCATAGAAGGATTAGAATCATGAGTGGTCAAATTGTCATTCGGGATCCTAAGGAAAGGAGAGGAAGACTCAGGATCAAAGGAACCCATAAGTCTATGACTTCTTCTAACCAAGATACTATAAGTAGGACTAGAAGTGGTAAAGCTCATACACCAATGCAATGCAAATGAACTAATTTAGGAAACACAAGATTTTTATTTTTTATTTTTGAAATATAAATGCAAGAACATAAAATAAAGCTAATCTAATATGCATGCAAGATATAAAATAAAAATGTAAATCTAACACCAAAAAAGAAAGAGTTGTCTATCGCGGGTTCACCAAAATGTAACATAAGAAATAGGATTGTTACATTTAATGTAAGGTAAAATTGTTTTGTTATATTTGAAATTAAAATGTTTATTGAAATGTAAGGGGTAAATAAGATGTTTCTTTTAACCTCAAATATCCAAAGGAAGGATCCAAATTTATTAACCCCAAAGGAAGGATCAATGCATAAATGAATCAATCGATTAGAAATGAGAGTAAAGAGGAAGACCTTAGATTCTATTTTATAGAAAATAATGTGTGATAGATTTAGAAAGATTAAGAACTTTAATTGAAATGAATAGGAGAAAATTACGAACCTCAAAATGTTACAGATATGAAGAATGCTATTTTCGGAGGTTTGCACTGAGTTTCTGGAAAATCTGCAACCAGATATGGAATAGAAATGCAGAGACGGAAAAAACCCATAAATCTTTTTCCAATCCATCATAGTTCTAATTTGACCCTCAAGTCAATGTCTCCATTGACCCAAAATTTACGATTCCAACCTAGGGCATAATTGACCTCCGATTCTGACCTGAAATCTCCAATAGAAAATATGTTTCTGGATCCTGATAGTTTGCCGAAAAGGGTATTCGAATCTGCACTCCAACTCACTATTTTGAACCCGTCCCTGCAAGAAAAATGGTTTATTTGTTGGGGGGGGAGGGGTTTGCCTTGGTCAAACCCCAGTTTTGGAATTAACCTCAAAGTATAATTGAAATTGCATTAGTAAAAAAAAGTAAATGAACAAATTCACCTTGCTTGTATGGAAACTCTTGTGGCGGATTCGAATACGTGGATCCACAAGTATGTATGCACCAAATGAATGTAAGATGTAGAATGTAGAATGTAGGATGTCTCAAATCAATTACTTGTAGATCTTCAACACCAATCTTGAATGGATCTTTGAATTGGAGGAGGCTTGGAGGAATGTGGATGGAGAAATATTCAATAAGAGGGCTCCATAGAGCTTGAATCCTTCAATAGATACCAATGGATCTTCTTGATGAATTGAGTGCTTGAGAAGTGCTTGAATGCTTGAGAATAGATGAATTCTTCAATGGATACTTGGCTTGCTTCAAATATTGATTCTTCACCTTTAGATTTCACTTCTTAAGTCTTTGATATTTGATGATCACGGTTAGAGAAAATGAGAGAAGAAAGCTTCCTTATATATGAATCTAGGGCACAATCTTCTAGAGAGGCATATATAGGAGAATTAAATTCCAATTAGACCTATACCCCTATAAGAGGACCTCTATTAAATATAATTTAAGAATTGTTGCTCTGAAGACCAAAACAACCGACCCGGAAGCGGGATTTAATTCTTTCCAAAGCTAGACATCCGGAAACCCTGGAAATTTGAAATATGGACCTTGGGTCAGAAAAGGTCAATTCTAACCTAGGTCAAGGTCAAGGTCAAACTTTACTTAGGTCAAGGTCAAGGTCGACCTTGATCCAAAAAGGTCAATTTTGAGCCTGAGGTCAAAAATCTCAGTTTGCAGTTTAGGGTGTCAGAAACAGGATGGTGAAAAGTGGGAAATGGGGAAGAATAGGGGAAAAAGCTAGATCCAAGTTAGAGACCCATTCAAGGTGCTTGATATGTCCCCAAACCACTTACTTGGAAGGCTAAACTAGTATACAATGGAAGTGCTTCAATTTTCCGACTATACAAGACCGTGGTCATCAAAATTTTCTTTCATATGAAAGGGTTTTGATATACCTTTTGCATGTAGGTCTAAACCTTTGACTTGATAATGCTTGCTTTGACAGTGGGATACTTGCTACAATATGTGAGCCCATTGTTTTTAGGCGTATATGGAAGGAATAATAGGACCATGAAGTGGATTAGACTAGAGGAAAGAAGAGGAACCAAACTATATGGAAGAAGAGAAACTCGTTTGAAATGTATGGGGTTCATGAACAACTTACATATAAGTACTTGAATCAAAAGGAGGATCAGGAGGAACAATGGTATCCTACGATGGAATAGGAGCAATGAGAGGATCATTGAGCAGGATAGGATCTTGTTGGAGATATGGAGGATTAGTACATGGAGATAGAGGGATGGGGGGATCTTTTGGAGGATCTGGAGGGATAATGGGATCTTGTTGTAGAATGGACATGAAGGGATACTTTGATCTTGACTTGGAATGGGATCATGGGACTCCATTTGAAAATTCATTTGCTCTTGAAATTGGATGGAATCATTAGCAAGAATTTAAGGGAGGTCATGATCTTTCTTAGAAAGTGAAAGGTCATCGAGGCTTGGAAGGAGATTTTGTTCTTGATATTGAAGTGGATCATCTTGGATGGGATTATTGTAAGGCTCAAGGGAACTAGGATCTTGGTCAAAAATTGGAGGGGATTATTTATTATTGGGACCTTGGTCTTGATTTGATTTAGGACTCTTTTCTCGTGCTTTGGATCATCCTCTTTACTTGGGGGGTGACTTTGAATATGCAAGGGGGACTTTGGAAAGGGATTAATGTTTGGACATGAAGGATATGGACTTTGATTGGGACTCTCTTGAATGAGATTTATTCAAAATGGATGACATGGTAACAATGAATCAAGCATTTTTGAATTATGGAAAGGACGTGAATTATCTTGAATTTATTCTATGGATAGCCCTTGGGAGGTTACATCATTGGATATGCAACTTGATGGAGATGGAGGAAATTGCTTTTGTAAGGCTTGTGGAGATGATGAAATGGAGGGAGACATGGAAGATTCTTTGAGGTCAATGTCTTGATGGGAGGAAAATGTATCATTCATAGTATTTGTTTGGAATGAGGCCTTGCTAGACATGGGTGAATTATTTTTTATTTCTTACTCTTCATCTATATGAAACAGTTTTTGAAATAAACTCCTCAAACATTTGGGTCTTGATTGACTCATTTGCATTGTTGGCACAAATGGTTATGAAGTAAGGATTGGTTCATAATTTGGAGGTGATCCCAATTGAATTATGTCATGCTATGGTTGGAAGATTTGATTTGATTTCTTTTGGACTTGAGATCTTGTCACAATCAACATGATGTCTAAATACACCTAAGTATGAAAGGATATATGATAAATGCACTTGTATTTGGATTTGAAGATTTTGGAATGATATACAAGGGCTTTATGCAAATTACAGATTTGGATTTTGGACTTTGAAAAAATCTTTATAAAATGCAAACCTAATAGTATAGCCTTAGGAAATTGAATAAGGACCTTGATTAAATGGGATCAAAGGCACAATTGGATAATTGGATAAAAAGGGACTAAGTTAAATTCACCATAACAAAGATGAAATTTGGCCAAATAATAAGGGGAAAATTTAGATAGAGGGATAAAAGGGACCAAGTCAAGATCCTATCTTCAATATCATAAGAAAAGACTCTAAAATTTGGATTCCCCTGGGATTTTACCAAAGTTTTTAAAGGGTTCTAAATGCAATATGAGGACTTGCGAGGCAATATGCAACTATAATGAGGGTTTAATGAGGACAAATAATGCAATAATTTTGAAGGTGCAAAATGACAAGGGATAATGCAAGATTGCAAAGACTTTTATATGAGAATGCAAAATAAGGATGCAAAAATGAGGACTAGGTGCAATCACTAATACACAAATAGGATTCTAAGAATTCCACAAGGCTCCAAAGTGAATGTTTTGAGGGTCCAAATGTTCACAAGAGTTTGAGACAAGATCTTCTGTGACAAATCGAAGCATTTAAGAATGTTTAGGAATGTTTTGAATGAGAATTGAATGTTTAGGAGTGTTTTTTGAAATTGTTCTTTAAAATTTTGAAATGTCTAGAGAAGACATGTCAGTTAGAATGGCTGTCATAAAATTTGAAACAAACACACCACAACTTAGGCAAGACAAGAAATTATCTTCTAAATTCCCACTTGAACAAAGTTCAACTGCCTCTACTCATAGAGGACAACCTAGAAGCTTAGAGGAACAAGCTCCTCCTTACAGTGCACTCACTTCTCAGGTACACCAAGCTTCGAATCCCAAGGGTAATCACTTCCCAAGGGAATGTTTTATCTACTAAGAGCCACAAAAATGTGGGATGTATTAGTAATTCTTGGACCTTCCATGCTAATAGATAGAGGGTTTTATGGGGTCACTATAACAAAAGTTTTGTAATCAGGGCATTCATTCTGAAGATAGCTTGTGAATCATACAAGGAACCATTGTAGCGCAAGTGCTATTGAGACATATAGCCCCACAAATACTAGGCATAAGTGATCTTAGGCCTCTAAGACATTAATATCAAAGAGGTTTTTGATTATAGTGGGTCAGAAGAGGTTGGATTTGCCTTGTTCCCACTTTGGGTAATCCTTCTCATCGATTATGCTAAGAATCTCAGGAGGTAGCCACTCTAGAAGAATTATATGAATTTATCTCACACCCAAGATCCACAAACGTGAAGGGAGAGTATACATTCATATAATTATTTGGGATTACAATTCTAAAAGACACATCAAACACATAAGAAAAGTGATTCTTTTTAAGCACCAAATCTGAAGTGTTTTCTAACCACTAAAAGCAGACATGAAAGTTTTAGGAAGACACACAAGGTCTTCGTCAAGCGTCTTGGATCAAATACATTAGTAGTTTATGATTTATTCTTCATCCCACGATAGCCAAAATGTTTCACAGACCATTAGTAACACATAAATCATGCACAATAAGTGCATAAACAGATTTAGGATTGAGAAGACTTAGAATAGAGTATGAAAACAACCTATTTTACCAACTGCGCAGTATCAAAGAACCAAGTGCGCAGTATCAGAGAACCAAGTGCACAATATTAGAGGACCAAGTATGTAAGATATGAGTACCAAGTGCACAGTATTAGAGAACCAAGTGCGTAGTATCAGAGGACCAAGTGCATAGGATCAAAGGACCAAGTGCGCAACACCTAGCCAAGTGCGCAGGAAGCTTCCTAAACCCTCATGCAAGGATCCTAAACCCTAAAAATGTATCCAAGATGACCAAGTGTGTAGAAAGGTTGAAAAAGTGTACAACTATAGGCACCAAGTGCATATAACTAGGTAACCATTTGTGCAAAACTTAACCAAGTGCATAAGACTTCAGACCAACTGTACAAATGTCTTCTAGGACCCCACAAATTCACAAAAATACCAAAATATGTTAGTTAAAACATGTTTCACATCAGGTTCACCAAATGTAGGATAGGAAAATGTGCACACAAGAGGAACCATCAAACTCTAAAGCATGCATAAACAACCTATCCAAACACAAAATAAATTGAGACAAATAAATATAAATTATGAACGAAACTCCCTCAATTTGACAATTGTGCTCTTTCTTGCTTCTCCAAAAGTTGATGTAGCTCTCATATTGACATGATGCACTTAAAAGATGAAAGAAAAAATAATATAATGAGGGTGAGAAGATTCAAAATGTGATGGTTAACTTGATTGAGAAAATTGATCTTAATTTATAGGATTAGAGAACAAATTGTAGCAATAGCAATTAGGTGCACAAATTGGAAGATTGTCATAATTGAGAAGTAAAAATTGGAAAAGTGTCATATTATGACACTGTGTGTAATAAAAGTGTGAGTTAAAATAGGAATGTAATAAACAAGTTAAAACATTCAAACTACACTATTAAAACAACATATAAGATTAGACAAAAGAGAACTAGAAACAAAACAAAATGTCTAAGAATATGCAAACCTTTCTTAAACTTAGCAAGCTCCCTTTTATGTGTAGATTTTTCAAAGTAGATGAGATGTGTGGTCAAATATAGGATTGCTTCAGGACTCAAAGGGTTGTTCTTTGGGATGATTTTGGCATTATAAGGGTATGATGGTGATTTTGTGCTCTCAAATGGGCATTATAACTTTTCAATTAAGGTGGATGATTTGTGAAGGAAATGAGGTTCAATTTATAGGCAAATGGAGACTTGAATAGAGGGTTGAGATGCATACTTGAGGAAGGATTGAGATGCATTTGGGAGAGAGCACATGGATTGTGCTTCTTAAAATGCCTGTCATTATGACAAGTGTCATAAGGAGAGAGGGTTTGAGGGAATGGGGGAATGTGACCATTTTGGGAGATGTGAGAGGGGACAAGATGGGAAAATGAGGATGGAGTGTGTAAGAGGGATGTAAGAGAATTTAAGGAAGAATTAATGAGATATGTATGGGGTTTTGAGTAATGTGACAAGAGGTTTAGTTTGGGGTTGGGGTTGAGTTCTTAATCCTTTGATTAGGATTGTGCACATGCTTAGGGAGTGATTAGGCTTAGGTTTAGAGGATAAGTGGGGTAATTAAGAAGATGTGATGGGAGGAGAGAGAATGAGTGGAGGGGTTGATTAGTTAATTAGGGTCAATTAACTTATAATAAAGGGTTAGTATGTGTGAATGGGTTGGGTTGAGTTGGAACCTTGGGTGAGATGATTGAGCATGGTTAGTTTAGGGGTTAAAGTTAGGATCCATGTGCTCAAATTGAATTAAATGGAATATTTAATTCACAAGTGGGGATAAGAGAGGAATTATGAATTAAGTTAAATAAATAAGCATATTCAGTCAACTTAATAGAGGAAAAGTATTTAATTAATCATTAGACTATGAGTTGTCTTTTAACAATTAATTGGACTATAACTGATTAATTGAATTAATCAGGGTAGGGGATAACATAAATTAATTAAATAATATATAATTATTTAATCAATAATATTCTAGAAAAGCATGAAATTTAATTAAATATGTTAATCAAATTTAGGTGTTTACATTTTGCCCCTCTTCAAAATAGGGTTAGAATAACGCTATTTCAAAGACGTTTAAAATAATAGATGACACAAATACGTAACTTAGGCAATGAAGTTTCCCCATAGTGATGGAGAGAATAGAATTTGGTTAGGGTGATGCCCCCTTGAGAGGGTGGCAGGGAGAAACAATGAAGCCCTGGCGGCATCTAGAAAAGAAGGTGAAAAGTGACGGAGAAGAAAAGGAAAGGACTAGGGGTAGAGGGAGAGAATAATTAGAAATAATAGGGTAAAATGTGGTCTAGAAGAAGTTTGGAGGGGACACGGTCATTTGGGGGTGGAAAAGAAAGGTCTAGGATGGGATATATATGGCTAGAAGGGCGAAAAAATAGGTTTATAGTGCACTTTGAGCTTAGAGAGCCCTTGCAATTTTGGAGCTCTGGAATATGACCGATGATGGCTAAGAGGGGGCGAACAAGGCATTAGATGGATGTGGTGCGAAGCGTATGAAAACACAGGGCATTGGACAGATAGGTAGGCCCCTGAAACAAGCTTTTTGATTTTATATTTTATGCTTTTAGAGGGTTTAGGGGAATCAAAAATGTGTTCCCGCGAAAGGATCTCCAGCGGGAACACCATTGGGATTAGAGGGAATGTGTTCCCGCAAAAAATGGCTTAGGATAAGGGGTAGGGTAGGATTTTCTGGTGAGAACATGGATAGGAAGACAAGGGATGGGTAAGCATGTGCATAATCAGAATTCAACTAATAGGAGATGATAGGTGATGGGGAATTTCAAGTTTGCATCAGGGATGAAGGATTAGGTGTGTGTAGGATCAGGAGGGATTGGGATTAGACGATTACTGGGATGTAGGAATGATTGTAGGATAGAATTTATTTTTTTGTAGGATTTTTGCTGGTGATATGATGGGGAGGGGTTGTTCTTGAAGCTTGAGCGAGGGGTATTCCAGGATGGAATACCACTATGTAGTTTGAGCACTTATTTTGATATAGCAACGCTAGAGACCATGCTGAGGTTACTAGGAACATAAGGCTTTGTCACTGATGTTGTAGAGGACTGACACAACAAACACGCGAGGGTTTCCCCAACATCACACATGATTCCCAAAGGAGCCATGGTGGAAACGATGTTGGAGAAGCCCACAAACAAATGACATTTCCCAAGTGTAGCATGCGAACCTAATGGATTTCATATGTGCAAGGGTCATGTCCTACTGACTCACAGGAATAAAACAAAAAGGAGAAAGTTCCTTATCCTAGGTGCATCCATTCGCAACATACCATGATATGAAGAATCATGGAAACCTTGAGGAGGAGAACAACTGAGAGAATCAAGAATGATAACTTAAGAACCAAAATCAAATTTCAAGATAAAAAATTCAACCACAAGACAACTTTTTCTAGAGAGATCAAATGATACAAAATTCTAATTGGATTTATGTCAGACATGAGGAAGGATACATCCTACAAGGACCCGCTAAGTGGAGATGTCAGATGGGTAACTAGATGGCCAAAAGATGTACTGGGGTCAAATTGATGAATCAAGATTTTCTCAAAAGGGACTTGTTGTAGCACATGATTCAGAATGGAGCTAGATCACTTTCTACAAGGAGACCGACCGAGGATGCGAGCTATGTACAGGCGAGACCAGATGCAATACTGGACTGACATGAACAATATATGTATAGATAGAAAGTACTAGAAGCTTAGGTATTGGGATAGGATGACATATGTACATCAAGGACTGATGATAATATACATGACTATATGTTCAAAATCTCAGGATAGAGGATAGGAGGATCGATGCAAACTGGTGCGTGCAATGAGGGAGCACCTAGGGAATACATGCAATTATTAGGTTGACACTAATATGATGAGTGAGATGGAGGAGAACAAGATTTTGATAGATAATGATGTGGTCCACTATGTGTGATGCCTGATTTCCAATATTTCACCACACATACTTGTCCAAGGCGCTTGATTGCCAAGTTTTCACCACTGGATGATTTATTTATCTTTACTTTTTTTGATCTTTTTGATTTTTTTGTTTTTTTTGACTTTTTTGATTTTTTTGTGTTATCATCAAGGTGTTTGTTTATGACATTTTCACCAAGACAATGATTTTTTTAGGACTTTTAATATTTTTTAATAGATTTTTCAGATGAATGGAATGAATAACCAGCTGTCAGGCATAGAAGCGCCTGAGATGAATGATGTTGATGGGATCATTCATGGGTTCTCCTTTGGGAGTAGATAACTAATATGCCCCAGAACTAAAGCATGTAGTGAAAATATAGGGATCTTTCCATGTGACCTCGAACTTCTCTTTATTTTCTCAATCTGTACCCACTTTCTTATTTTATTTTAGGACTAGGTCGCCTACCTAGAACTGGCATGGGTGGATTTTCTTGTTGTAGCTCCTCTTGAGCCTGTTCTGATAAATGACCAGGTGAGTGTATGCTTGCTCACATTTCTCATCCAATAGCTCTAATTGTGTGAGCCTGACTACTCTGTAATCTTCATCAGTGATTAGGCCTCCCAGTGATACCCATAGTGATGGTAGTTCAACCTCAATTGGTAAGACAACTTTAGCACCATAGACAAGGGAATATGGAGTGGTTTCTCTGGGAGTGTTGTAGGAAGTATGGTACACCTAGAGGGTGTGGTTAATTTGGAGGTGTTAGTCATGACCAATATCATTGAAAACCTTCTTGAGGATCTTGAGAAGGGTTTTATTAGTTGCCTTAGCTTGGTCGTTACCTTGGGAGAAATATGGACTGGAGTAGCGATGGTGGATATGAAGGCACTCACATAGATCATCTACATGCTGGTTCTCAAATGGTATTTTGTGATCTGTGAAGATGGTGGATGGGATGCCAAAGAGGAAAATAATATGGCAGAGGATGAACTTGGAAATTTGGACACCTTTTGTGAGGGTGAGTGGGATTTCTTCGACCCACTTTGTGAAGTATTCAGTGGCTGTGATGATGTATTTATGACCTTCAGAAGATAGGGGTGATATTACCAACGAGGTCAAAACCCCAACAAGAAAATGGCCAGGATGGTGCGATGGGATGTAGATTTTGTGTCAGGGTATGTATCAGATTAGCATGCTGCTGATAGGGTAGGCACTTCTTTACAAATTCACAAGCATCATGTTCCATGGTAGGCCAGTAGTATCTGATCCTAAGGAGTTGTTTTTCCAAGACCATTCCAATCGTGTGGGCACCGCAAATTCTAGTGTGCACCTCTCACAATGCCTAGGCGGCTTTAGTTTCATCTAGACACCTAGAGAGAATGTTGTGATAGTGTTGACGATAGAGGGTGTTAGCCATAATGGTGTAGTGAGAAGCTTTGTGAATTAGGTTCTGGCATTGGGTGTTTGTGAGGTGGAGGGATATGATACCATTTTTTAGATAAGTTTATATGTCATGGTACCATTGGGACTGGGGACCAACCAATACACATACCCGATTAATGTCATCATTCTCATATGAGAGCGCATGAAGTTGCTCAACTAAGAATTTGTACTGTGTGGCATCATGTGAATTTCCAAGAGGGACCCAATAGTAGCCATTGCATTGGCAACCTTGTTTTGTAAGTGTGGTACTTGTGTGATCTGCAAGCCAAGCAAATGATCCTTCATTTTATCCACCATTTCTTTGTAGGGCAGTAGTTTATCATCCTTTGTTTGGAATTCATCTAAGACTTGCTTGATGATAAGTTGGGAATCACTGAAGACCTGTATGTTTGTTATGTTCCATTGGATAGCCATGCTAATACTAATGACTAGTGCCTTGTACCCCGCTATGTTTTTTGTGTAGGGAAATCCCAGCTTGAATGATTTGGGGATATAGTCACCTTGTGGGGTAACGAACAGTATGCCTGCACCTGAGCCGTGAGCTATGTAAGACCCATCAAAGTAAATTTTCCATGTTGGTTGTTCTTCTATCATGCAAAAGTGTTCATCACGATTCCATGAATAGGGGATAGGCATTGACTAATGGTGCCTCTGCCAGATGATCTACAATAACTTGCCCCTTGATTACTTTTTTGTCAACATATTGGATATCGAACTCACTCAAGAGCATAACCCATTTAGCCATTCATCCTATGAGATTTGTCTTTGAGAGAAAGTACTTGAGTGGGTCTACCTTTGAGATGAGCTTGATGGGGTGACTAAGAATGTAATGGAAAATCTTATGAGTGGCGAAAACTAATGCTAAGCATACTTTCTCCATGGGTGTGTAATTAAGTTCATAGCCTATCAATGTGTGGCTAATATAATATATGGCTCTCTCTTTTCCATTGTCATCTAACTGGACCAGGAGTGCCCCCAGTGTCATGGTTTTTGTAGAGATGTATAGAGTTAGATGCCTACCTAGCATAGGCAACACTAATATGGGAAGATTTTTCAGGTATCCCTTGATCTTTTTGCAACTTCGATGACAAAGAGGGTCCCATTTGAAGATATTGTCCTTCCGTAGGAGATGTGTGAACTACTAACATTTATCAGTGAGATGTGAGATGAAGTGGTGCACCAATTGGATTTTTCCCTATAGGCTACGTAGTTGTCTGAGCATATTAGATGGAGGCACCTCCAGAATGGACTTGACCTTTCTAGGATATATTTTTATGCCCCTTCGTGATAAAATGAATTCCAAGAGGTTTCCTAATGATACCCCGAAGACACATTTCTTAGGGTTGAGCATTAGGCCATAGTGACCAAGCTGATCAAATACACACTCCAGGACATCTAGGTGATCTTCTATTTTAATTTATTTGGACAGGATATCATCCACGTAATCTTAAAGGATCTTGTGTATCATGTCGTGGAAGACAACTGTCATGGCTCTCTGATATGTTGCCCCTGTATTCTTTAGACCAAATGGTATCATGTTGTAGTAGAAGGTCCCCCTGGGGGTTGTGAATGTTGTCTTATGCTGATCTTATTTTGCGATGTGGATCTGATTATATCCTGAAAAACCATCCATGAGAGACAACATCTCATGTCCAGTGGTAAGATCTACGATCATGTCAATATTGGGTAGGGGGAAATCGTCCTTTAGGCATGCTTTGTTAAGATTTTGAAAGTCTGTACATAGCTTGATTGATTTGTTAAGTTTGGATGCTGACACCATGTTGGAAATCCACTTTGAATAGTCAATGACATGGATGATTTTAGCGTGCAAAAGTTTTTCACATTCTACCTTGACTAGTAATGCTACCTTGGGATGCATCTTGCAGAGTTTCTGCGTTACTGGTTTGACATTTGGATCCATGACTGGATGGTGAACCACCAAGTTAGGGTCAAATCCTGACATGTGGGAATAAGACCATACAAACTTGTCTATAGAATCCTATAGAAGAGCAGTGAGAGATATTTCTTCTCCTTTTGATAGTGACGCTACGATGTAAGTGATGCTGGGATTCTCTTCTGTACCCAGGTTGTAGGCTTGGTTTCTTCTATGAGAATGGATGACTGCTTGATCCTATAATCATGGATGAGAGGAAGAGGAGGGCCATCATCCTCTGGTGCCTTAGAGAGGTTTTCACCAGTGGATACGCCCTTTATTTTTGCTTTTTTGGACCGGATAGCGCCCCAGAGGGGTTTTCGTTAGGAGATCCAATTTTTATTTTTTATTTTTGTTTTCTATTTCACTTTTGTAGCTGAAGTCCTCCTCTTCCCCAAAGTATGCCTTTGGATCCAATTTGTAAACATGTGTTGAGTCCTGCTCCCAATCATTATTCTGTTCAACTACCCCCATGAATCTTAGGAGCACAGCCTCGCTTTGGAATTCATTAATGTGTACAACGCTTGGTTGGTTCTAATCTATGAGTTTGGGATGTAGGAGGGGAAGATTAATGAAGTTAATGGTGAGCTAGCAGAGGACAGAGTTGCCTAGGAAGGTTTCATCATCGAGGACATCATTGTAAGCTCTCAC
Organism: Thuja plicata; assembly: GCA_018584345.1. Classification (NCBI taxonomy): domain Eukaryota; kingdom Viridiplantae; phylum Streptophyta; class Pinopsida; order Cupressales; family Cupressaceae; genus Thuja; species Thuja plicata. The sequence goes on along the minus strand of MU228351.1, from coordinate 351,689 downwards.
AATTTTCTCTTCCATGACGTCTTTGATTTCAAAAATAATTTCACTAAGGGTATTGTGATAGGTATAGTTATTTTCATTGGTGCCTTCAGTCATGGCAGAGCCAAGACTAAGGCCCTAATGCATTTCTTACTGGGTGGGTTTAATGGGAGTTTTTATGTCATGCTCTACATAGCCTAATTCGCTTCCCTGATAGTTCCATTTTTCTATAACCAGATTGTGAGTTGTAGGGTATTTTCCTTTGAAGTAATTAAGGAGACCTTTTTTTGGGGGTGGTGGATCTTTATAAAGCCACTAGTTGATATCTGGTGCCATCTCCTGACCATTAAAAATTCCATGGGAGATGAAAGTGGTAGAGCCCAATTGTTTTAGCTGTGACTTATTTTGATCTGTCGTGTTTTTGTCTAGTCTTCCTTTGGTATGTGGATCAGATGGTAGGGCTCCGACTAAAAAGGTGTCAGATAGGCTGTACTCTCCACAAACCTTGTTGTTGATCTTGACTGTGGAAAGAGTGGATGAGAGTATAGTCTCTAGGTCTGAATGGGTTCAAGAAGAACTAGAGACAGAGGTGCCAATGTCAATCCCAGGACAATTATTGGAATGTGGGAAGGAGGCCTCTAACACATGACAATATGCAAAGGGTTGGGGATTTGCACAGATGGTGACTTCAGTGTCCTTATGTGGGAATTTGATGCACTAATGGTAGGTGGATGGGACAACTTGCATATAATAGATCCATGGGCGTCCAAGGAGGATATTAAAGGGAAGGTCAAGATCAATAACATGACATATCGTATCCAGGACCGCAGGGCCTAGCTGAATGGGCAGTGAGATAGTGCCTTCATAAGTGCATTCCAGATTGTCATAATATTTGATGGTGATGACATCATTCATTATATCTACTTTGGTATGCCCCACATGTTTGATGAATTTCAAAGTATATAGATTAAGGGCTAAACCATTATCTATCATGACCCGCTTGATGGAAAAATCTTTAACCATGACGACGATGCGAAGAGGGAGGTTGTGATCAGGTTCCTCTGAAGGCGTGTCTATTGGTTTGAAGGAAATCCCAAAAGATGTATATAGGTGGCCAACAAGGTTTTGGAATTGTGTGGGGTTGATGTCGCTGGGGACATGTGATTCTTGTAGGGCTTTATTGAGGATTTCTTGATGGACGGGTGAAGTGAGGAGAAGGTATAGGATGGATATTTGGGTAGGGTTATTCCCTAGGTATTCTAATAGGTTTTATTGGGTACCAGTGGATGGAGTAGTACTAGCACGTACAATAGATATTTTGCCTCGATGAGTGGTAATTGCGCACTGGCTATCTGGGCCCTTGACATGAATGACATTGACCGAGGACTTTACTTGGGATATGCAGCCGATGAGGTTATCATAGTTGATATATGCACTAACATAATCCTTTCTCTCAGCATTGTCTCCTTGCTTTTCCTTCCCTTGGTTGGAGGGATGAGCGGGGTTGGCAGGTCCTTTACCGGAGTTGTGTTCAGGGAACACATTTTGATAGATTTGAAGGCCTGCATTTGGTGATGGTTGGGTAGGTTAGTCTACTGTGATCTCTTCATGGTCAATGAGGTCTTGGATGTAGTGTTTTAGCTTCATGCACTTTGTGGTGACATGTCCCTTAACACAATGGTAGTCATAGTATTCGATGTCTTTGTACCACACAGGTTTAGGTGTTGAATCATCAAATGGTTACATTTGTGGGTACACGATTAGATTATCCTTGGCCATTCTATCAAAGATGACATCTATGGGCTCACCTAAGGGGGTAAACATGCATTTTGGCGCATTATGGGCTTGAGGCTTTGGTTGTCCATGTGGGAGTGATATGAAATTTGTCTAATTTACAGGAGCTTGGTAGTTAGGTTGATACAATGCCCCAAGAGAGGGATAGATAGCCACAACCTGGGGACATGCGTTTTGTTGGTATGTAGGTTGATGTTATGTTGGCGCGGGTTGTTGATACATGGGAAGGTTCTATGGATACACTGGTGGTTTCTGCTAATAGGTTTGAGTAGGTGTGTTGGGACCGACCACCACAACCTAAATGTGGTTGGTGTTAGTGGCTCTGTCAGTGAATGCATTCTTGTTATTTTTCGAGTACCATGATCGATCATTATTATTTCTATCAGGCTGGGGTTCTTTGTAATGCTTGATGGAACAACCTTCTATGAGACCCTGTTCAAGATCCATGCCTTTTCCTCAGATTTCTAGATAATTCTGTAGGAAGTTCATGTACATATGATGGGCTAGTTTGGGATGGAGATTGTTAATGAAGATCATAGTGAGATGTTTCTCTGGAGGTTGGTACAACAATATCATAGTGAGTTCCTGCCAATGTTGTAGGTAGTCTACCTAGCTTTCCCCTCCTTTATGTTTGGAGTTGCATAAGTCTCAGAGGGAGAGCTCATTCTCAATGTTATGTGCATATTGGGCCACACATTTCTCTGATAGTTTTACAAATGTGGAAACTGTTCCATAGGGGATTTTATAGAACCACTCAAGAGCGGTTCCTCCCAAGCTCTTAGGGAATAGACACGTGAGGAAAGTGTCATTGTAAGCCACTTCTTGGCATGGCATGTAAAATTATTTGACGTGGTTGAAAAAATCTCCTCTTCCCCTATATTTGTCAAACTTGGGTGTCTCAAAGTGCTTGGGGAAGGGTACAGTGGTGATAGATTGATCAAATGGGTAGGGACACACCTCTTCAAACTTGAATGTTTTAACCTCAGTCCTTGATTTTAGCTCCTTGAGAGCATTCTTCATTTATTCCCACTCCTGATTGATTTGTTGGGGAGGGTTATTGACTCTTATTGTATTATGGGATGTAATATGGATCAAATGGTGCTGGTGAATATGGGGGATTTTGTGGAGGATACTGTGGTGTGTGATAGGGAGACTGATGAGCAGCATAGGCAGGTTGCTACGGTGGTAATTATTCCTAAGTAGGATACTGCTGTGGATTGGATGGAAGTGCCTGATGTTGTTGATGTGGTGGATGATAGCAGGTCTGTGGTTGTTGAGATGTTGGGTAGCTGGGGTGAGTATGCATTGCGCCTGTGTAAGGTAGTTGTGTTGCGCGGCTGGGGTATGTGGGATAGGTGTGTTACAGTGGAATGCCTTCAGTATTTGAAGCAATGTAATTAATGTTAGTAGGAATTCCTAACTATTATGGAGGTGGAATGACTTGGGATACAGCTAGAGATGGCATGGCTAGGTAGTTGGTGAAGTTAGGTTGCTACTACTGAGTGGGCAGGATGATAGTTTGAGTGGTAGCAAAAGGATTAGCGAACTGCTATAGTGATTGTGAGGTGAAGGGATTTGCGCCCTGCATCTATAGTTTTGACTGTTGGATAGGTTGAATGGTGGGTTGTGTAGCTGTAAAGTGGTTGAACTATTGTTGTTGCGCTTGGGATGCAAACGGGTTGGCATTCTGCTGCTATAGTTGTTGTTGCTAAATGGGTTAGATAAAAGATTGTGTGGTGGCCAAAGGGTTGGTGGATGTTTTTTGTGCTTGAGAGGTGGATGGATTGGTGCTCTGCATCTATGTGGGGATGCCTAAGGCTTGCATGGCAGATTGCGAGTAGCTCTAAGTGGAAGATGGAGCATTTTATGTTGTTTGACTGACTTGGGAAGCTTGTGGTAGACAGTTTGGATTAGATTGTGTTTGCGGAAGAGTGCTAGAATATACTATTGTGTCATCTTAAAATGGAATAAATTCCATGTTAAGAGTGTTTATCCCTCCTTAGGGGGTGTTTTAGGCCATAACCATGTTGTCCACTCATTTCTTCTTTTTCTACATCTTCTGTGCCTATTTAGGACCCTGATTGGGCCTCTCCAGACACTACTTATCCCACCTGGCACATTTTATAGGTGTTCTAACTCCCTAGGTCAAGGTTGAACTCGACCTTGATCTAGGTTAGGGTTGACCTTGACCTCGATCCAGGTCCCTCTTTCCGATTGGAAAGTTTGTTGGCTGCCAGGGGACATTCAAAAGTTCATTTTCCCGCCTTTGGGTCGACTGTTTTGGTTCCAAAATGGCGAATGTTAAATTATATTTAATATAGGTCCACTTCTAGGGGTATAGGTCTAATTAGAATTTAATTCTCCTATGTAGTCCTCTCTAGAAGATTGTGCCCTAGATTGGTATATAAGGAAGCTTTCTCCTCTCATTTTCAATCAATCATCTACTTGGAGACAAGCACATTATCACCTACTTTCAAGAATCCATTATTCTACATGTTTTCAAGCTTTCAAGTGTCCAATCAAGGTTTTCAAGTCTTCTTCTCAAGCATTAAAGTTCTCCATTGAAGATCAAGGATTCAATCATTCAAGCCTTTGAAGAGATTCGGTTCAAGCATTCAAGATTCATCATTCAAACCCTAGATCTATCCATCATGGTTGTGTGATCTTCCTTCAAGATCCTTTGTGCATCCTCAAGATTAATTCATTCTTCCTTCAAGGTGGATTCCAAGCATACGATCATGGAGGTTTATGGTTTCAAATATTGAGTCCAAGCTTTGATATTTACATACTTGTTTACATTCAAAATATAATTGCATATCTATTGAATATCATAGCTTCATTGTTAGATCTACTTCTACTACTTGCTAGCATTCTCTATTTCAATTGTTGATTTCAGGTTTAATTCATAAATCGGGGTTTGACTAAGGAAAAATCCTCCCCCCAACAAAAAAAACCATTTTCTTGTAGGTACAAGCACATGATGACAAATTTAAGAGCAAATTTGGATACCCTTTTCGGCCAACTTTCAGGATTCACAAACAAATTTTCCGTCAGAGCAGTGCAGGTCGAGGTCAACATTTTGGGGTACGATTGCACCCTCGCAAAGAGGTCAGGGTCAACCTGGCTCAGAAAATAAAAATATTTCTGGGTTTTGTTCATCTCTGTGTTTCTGTTCCAGATTCAGTTTCAAAATTTCCCAAAACTCAACACAGACATCAGAAAATAGGCTTTTCCAGATCTGCCACATTCCAAGGTAAATGTTTCATTTCAATTAAGGTTTTAAGCAATTTAGATCTATTGCTTCACTTTATAATCAAGGAATTAGATTCTCTTCCCCTCTTTATCCATAACTAGTTGGTTCATTTTTGCATTGATTGTCTCCTTTCGATTAATCAATTGGGATCTCCTTATCTTGGATTAGGAGGCCATGCATTTCCATCAACACCTACACACACACACACACACACACACACACACACATATTGATGACATTAATTTGCCAATAGTATGCAAACAACACTTTTGGTAAGTATACACTGAAAGAAAGAACAAGAGCAAATCGAAAATCAGATACAAAGAGATAACCAAAATGACTAAGTACAAAGAGAATGAATGACACAATTTTGTGTGTACACTAAAATTGCAAAGCGGAAAGATAAAGAGGAACCCAATAGAGGAACCCGACGTGCAGGATAAAGTGAAAACCAAGAGACAGATAAAGTGCAAACCATAGAGACAGTTAAAGAGCAAACTGAGAGAACAAAATTGAAAGACAGTAAACTGATTTCAGAAGCATAACCAACCATTAGGAACTGAGAATCATTTGTAGCCCGCAAAAAGTGGACCTGACTTCCACGTCAGATAAAGTAATCTTATTCTACTTATAGAATCTTGATTTATTTTTAAATACATTTATTTAGGGACAAGAAACATGAATGTAAGTGCTTTAATCAGTCTAATTGATTAAAACCACATAGACTAGGAGATCAAGGTACAAGTTGTAAACCTGATCTTAGAGTTAACATTATTTTTGTGAAACTTGATGATGTCAATCCATCTTATAAATAGATGATGCAATAATTCATTATACAAGGATGTGAATATGAAAGAGAGGATGAATGAAGCCTATGAGCACATCTATGGATCAGATTGAAAGTTTCAAGAACCATAACAACAAAAGGTGAATTTGGTTAGCAAGAACCAAGAATAGAGGCTACCAAGAATCAGAGGTATTACTCAATCACATTAGGTGATAATCTTATTCATGTAAACTTAAATGGATCTGTATTAGCAATAGGAGATTGCATTTACCAGGTCAAATTGTAATTTTCTATCATTCTAACAAGTGGAGCAAAGTGTAAAAATCCTTTCAAGGAAGGTGGATTTAACATTCCAACTACAAATCTCTTAACCAAGTGCACACTCAACAGTGTTTCTAAAGATCTTAAATAAGTAGAATTTAACAGGTCTCCAAAGATAATCTTAATCGGGTAGATCATCAGAAGTGATCAAATTGTAATCCTTAATCAGCCCCTTCAAATCTATAGATAGTTATTATTTTGTGGGTGCCATCCCCACCGTAGTTTTTACTTCCTAACAATAGTTTTCTGCAATATCATATCTTGTGTTATGTGTCAATTACTTTCATGAATGTTTTTATGAATGTTCACATGTATGTTAATGTTGTGAATTGATATGACTCACATCAAGATAGTATAGATCATATTTAATGGATATACAATTGATTATACAAAGGTTAATTGATTAAAGGATACACAAGTTTTAGAGGTATTGATTCACCCCTCCCCTCTCAGTACACACTTCCCATTAATTCACACACACACACACACACACACACACACACACACACACACACACACACACACACACACACACACACACACACACACACACACACACACACACACACACACCCCACANACACACACACACACACACACACACACACACACACACACACACACACACACACACACACACACACACACACACACACACACACACACACACACACACACACACACCTTACATTTTGGTGAACCCGTGATAGACAACTCTTTCTTTTTGGTGTTAAATGCTTTACCTCTTTTCCTTAGAGCATAGCTTTTGCATACATATTAAATTAGTTTTATTTTATGCTCTTTCATTTTAAAATACAAAAAAATCTACATAATCATAAAAATACAAAAACATTTCTTGCATTTCATTCACTATGAAAATCTTTAAGATACTTTGGGGTATGGTCAGTTTTTTCATTATTCTTCTCTTAGCATCTCTTTATAGTACTTATGATGTTTATGAGAGTATCATCCATTTCATTATGTTTTTTACTCTTCATGTTTCACTTGCCTATGCTATTTTGAGATTAACTAATACTAGTCTTTCTACTTTCAAAACTTTCATTAAGAATTTATGTAGTGGACTTATTGCTCTTTTGGATTGTATGAAGAATTTGGTAGATGATACCCCATTTCCTAATCTTCCTAATCCAAATCCTGTCATTCCTAATATAGTTCCTAATATTCCTAATCCTAATCCTATTCTTCCTAATCCAATTCCTAATATTCCCACTCCTATTTCTCCATCTCCTATCCTTAGTTCTTCCCACACTCGTGATGGGGCTCAAACTATGGTTCATGATGCAAATGTGTGAGAATTATTTGATTTACCTTCCCCTTCTTATCTGATCCATGATGATATTAAAGGGAAGAGCAAAGAAACTTCTTTTAAACCTATCATTCTGCCTTACACAACATTTTCTCATGATCACCGTAAACAATCACCTCTTGTAGAAGCTTTACAAGATATGTACACTACCAGATACAATATGGTGGCTAAACAAGGTTATAAGGGTTTAGGGCTTGGTGTTAATGAACACGGTATCAAATATCCTTTTCATCTATCCCCTAAACAAGATAAGCATGGTCTAGGATTTCCACTATCTCAACTTAAGGTGGTTGATTTTGATCGTCGCCTGCCTCTTCATATTCTCCTTCCAACACCTTCCTTAGATTACCCTGATACCCCTCAAGATGTGGCTAAGAAGGTATATGTTCAATTAATGAATTCTAAGAAATAAATCTTCAAAACTATTCCGAAAGATGCTCTCTCCAAGTACAAATGTCCTTTTCATTATAGTAATACACATTTACTTGCTGATTCTGTGCATTTTAAGATGTATGTTAGAGAAAGAGATGCTTTAGGAATTATATCTCACTCTCGTGCGGTATTTCAATTTCTTCATAATTTTCATACAGGGAATACCCCTCGTTATTTTATAATATAGATATTTATCCCTCTTGTCTCTTCACTGGGGGGAAAGTGTAAGGAAACTCAGGTGCAAAAACAACTTCCTACGCTAATCTCTATAGGAAAGTATTGTGCAAATTCTTTTAAATCCTTACAATTACAGATTCATTAACTACTTTAACAAAGATATTGCAACCACATACCATGCATACAGAAAAATAGAGAATGACACAATGATATACCCTGGGGAAACCTTTCAGAAAAAACCCCAGCACTCCAAAACCTGCACAATGTATTGATCAAAACTATTACAGTTTACAATACACTTGCAATGCAAGTTCTTTCAGAAGATTTCAAAACCCTTGAAGACAAATCATGGAAGCATAAAATTTTCCTACAATACACTCGCATCACTACTCTTCGCAACCCTAAAAAATGCTTATATCATGCGCTTCACTTTTAGGGCTACTCCCAAAGATAACCGTAGTAGGGTTTTACCATTCTCCGAGAAAATAGGAAACCCGAACCCCACGATTGGGGAAGAGTGTACAGTACTCTAATTTATCAGTTGCCACATGTCTTCACCTGTCATTGAATCTTCCTGACATAGCTCTTACGTGTCATAGGAATCCGTCATAACCGTTTTA
>MU228351.1:307275-322870 GCA_018584345.1 Thuja plicata | reverse complement strand
GTGGGACACAAAAGTCAACTCCTATTTTCCTATTGGAGGATATTTGTGCACAAGGATCAAGCTTCCATTTTTCTCCACCCTTGATTAAGACTTTTGCCTCTTAATCTTAATGGTCCATTTTATCTCATTTCTTATAAAAGGAGAGCTCTTTCCTTCATTTTGATATCTTAGGTTTTGATGCTAATGTTATGCTGCCGGTTTTCTAGGTCACTTTGGAGCTTTTTAAAGATTTGGAGCATTCTTGGCTTTTGCATCTACATGTTATCATAGTTTCATTTCTTGTATTATCATGGCATTCTTAGCTTAGATTTCCTTTATGCTTTAGATTAATTCATTTAGCTTAACTAGGAGGCTTTGTAATACTTGTTATTTCATTTTCATAGCTTAGCTTACATATTCATCTTAATCTAGCTTGCATTGCATTTCATTCTTGATTCTTGAGGATATTGGCATTCTTGCCCTTGTCTTCATTGAATCTCCCATTGCATGGTTTACTAGCAAGGTTATAGGCCTAATAGCTCTAGCTGAGAGCATTCTAAAAACCCTTGCACTCCATGCCTAGGGAGCTATGGATCGATTTTTGAGACCTCATTCTTGAGTATTCTTGAATGTAATGATTCATAGAAGTGTGACAACAATTATAGCACACAGTTATTACCTGCCCAAAGGTCACTCCAGGGAGTGGCACTTGGAACACGGCTGCTGAGGTTACAGTTGCTCCCATGGGTCCGGTTCCCTCAGCGGATGTTATTTGTTCACTCTGCTTTTGCTGGTCCACTCTTGTATCTTGTATCTCCAGAACTTCGGAGGTGATCTCCTGCTCTATTTCCTTCTCTTCTTCCATCTGCTCTTCCTGCTCTTGTGTAGGTTTATGTTCCTCAACTTCCTCTTGTGCTGGGACTTCAGCCTCTGTTTTCTCAATGTCCCCTGTAGATTACCAAACTCGTCGGTTGCAAAAACATCATCAAACTCATCCTGCGGATGAGGGTTGGATGAGACATTGGAAGGCTCTGGTTCCCTTTTTGGCTTTGGGGAGTCAGAAGAAAGGATCTCAACTTGTGGGGTCTGGGGCATCCCCAGCTCTTGCTCCTTCTTGGGCTTCAGGTCAAGCCTCCTCTTCCTCCTAGTGATCAAGGGTGGTCCCACATCCCTTATTGCTGCTTGCTCTACCGGGTCCACCCCTGTTGCCTTAACCATCAAGGCTTCTAGTGAAGGGGAGGAGGGAGGACAAATCGGTCTGGACATAAGCACCAGAGTAGCCAACTGTGTGATTAGATTTTCTCACATTTGATGGGAGGCTTCCATTGATTGCCTTATTTATTCTTTGATGGGGACTTTTTGCGAGGTTGGGGTTGTCGCTATTCCTTTTCCTTTATCTACTCCCTGTGAAGAAGTCCCGGCCCCCAGAGTCAACTTTGGTATCAGCTGGGTCGCCCGATGGACACTCCCGGGGCACACCTTCTTGAAGTAGAGGTGGCTGTGTTCAACTACATTGCGAGTGAACTCTTTGATCATGGGCCCTTCCTGGGCGTCCCAATTCACTTGTGGAAGGGCCAATTTATCAATCCCCTTTTCTCTATACTGGGGATCCTCCATGGAGCCAGTGTCCGAGAAGTCTTCTGGGAATCTCTGGAGCTTTAATCTCTCCATCATTCCTGTGGTCATTCTGACATAATGCTGCCCCTGGACTTCCACGTCATCTTGGAAGTCTTCCCAAAAGTCCTCCATGTGATACTGATGGGGCTCTAAGGCCCGGGGAAGTGCCGTTGCAATCCTGCCATGCAGATCAAATTGTTTTCGTGCCAAGTAAAATTCTGCTAGGTTATAGCATTTAAGCTCATTATCTGCCTCTTTTGCGGTGGCCAGACTACATGAATAATTCCCACAAGTGATTGGGAATGGAATATTCGTTACCTTCTTTAAGGAAAAGAGTGCGTGCAACTCCATTATCTGCCTGTAATATTCTAGGAGAATTATCTTGTCCCCGCAGTGTTTGGGCAACAAGTAGGATTTCCCGGAGAAGCCGGTCACCCTTATGTTAGTATGTTGTTGGAACTGTATGTAGTAATTTCCGTAACTCCAGACCAAATTCATCACCTCAGTGGATAGGTGGTTTCCTGCATCCCGGGTAGGTGTAAGTAGGTGGTAGTAAATGAAGACATTGTTTACCTAGCAAAAACTAGGGAAGCTGGCCTCCCATTGAATCTGTGGGAAATGGTCCCAAGGGGCCTTCTGTCCCAGGCCGATCTCGAGCATGCCTTCTATAAGTAACCCATTGGTGTGGGGCCATTGTTGTGCCAGGGCCCAAAGAAAATAAGAATTCATATAAAATTTCTTCTTCTTGGCCAGTTGAAGGAACTGGGAGTCCACATGATTGGAGATTATGGCAGCCCAGTCAAAATACTCCTCTCCCATGCTAATACCCAGCAAAAAGTAGTACATCCACCCGGAAAATTCTCAGGCATGTTGTTGTCCGAAGACCCGGCATAAGGTTATCATCCCCATTTGGATGCTTTCTATAAATTCGGCCCTGGGGATTTCCAGCTTCATCCTCTTGGGATCCCTCTTCAGGGTCTTTAGCCAATGATTGTTCATGTATATACGGGCCGCTTCCTCCAACTGAGTGAATTGGGCCAAGGCATCTGGCCGGGTGACTATGGCTAGTTTGTCAAATTGGGGGATCCCCAAGCCCCTCTAGAAGGTATCAGGATTGAGGGACACCATGGGAGTAGGGTACCCTGTTGGCTCTGGGGCTGTGAGCATAATAGCCTAGACAGATGTGTTGTAGTGCACCGCAAGAGTGAGGATGAGCTCTGGTGTTTGCACAGAGCATGGCAAACAAGCTGCCTTGAGAATCCTGGAGTTCCCAATTTGAATGGCCAATGGATCTCTGGCCTGCCTCTGAATGTACATAATCTTTACCAAGGCCTACATTTCTAGCCATGTTCCAACGCTAGTGTCGGTGATAAACTAGACTTTGGAATAGATCTTTGAGCCCGCAATGACTCTGTCTTTTACATACTTTAGGCTCAAGGGCAATTTCTCTAGAGCCTTTTCCAGCTTAGATCTAACTGTCGCTCTGGTAACCGCCATTGAGGGTAAGTCCAGACTTTCGGGTGGAGAGGATGCGGAAGCTTCAGACATGTTTGCAAGTTTTGCTACTCCGGAACCTGAAAGGCAAGGCAACTGTCATAACGCATAGATAAATAAATATTTTGGGGTCCAGAGACCTTACCATCATGGTGTTTTCTTCTCCTGAGAAAGTTAGTTTTGTTCAAAACATCTGGAAAGCATATATATATTGTGAACTTAGAAGTTTGCTTACCCATTCGGGTCCGGGGGTTTCTTCATACTTAGTGAAAAGAATACACGAGATGGGTGATGGCAAGAGACCTGGAGCCTGGGGAAGTAACCGTTGGTAGATGTGCACAAAAAGCAAGCCGTCAGACCCACATGGGTGCCACGTAGGCGAGCAATAAATGAGAGTTATGGTGATGACGGCAGAGCCAACTATCCAAATACATGAAAAGGGATGGCCACTTGGACAAATTTAAATGTGCGCACGTGACATAAATGAAGGTCAGGCTGGTTTTAGATGACTTTATTGGTTTTTTGAGTCCTGACAAGAGAGCACATAGCTTTTTGGTTGGATGGGGTAGAGTACTAGAGACCATTTTGGCACAAAGGATGCGATATGTATGGGTTTATTATATGTTGGCCCACATTTATCATGATTTACATAAGGTGGTATATGATGGTGGAGATAGTTTATCAACACGTGTTATATTATTGTAGATATGGGCCTAGGAGCACATCCCAGTTGTACGACCCTTGGCAGATAGATCTCATCCTGACACTCATATATATATATATATATATATATATATATATATATATATGCTTATGTCAACGGTCCTATCTATCCTAATCTAGGAAAGTTAGAGTATTGGAGATGAGTGATTGATGATATTGATATTGTTATATGGAGGCCTTATTTAGACTATGAGGCCTAATAGGAGGATCCTTTAGAGATGCCTTATATTTTCACCACTACATATTTAATTGGCAGGACACCCTTCATCATTGAGATATTTATTGTTTCTAGTGTATACAAGTAGTATGGGAAGATGCGGGATATGTCACAAGGTATGGCTATGTATGCTCGAGGCTAGAAGGATATAATAGATTGGGGTCCTCCGATATCTTTTGAGACTGCTTATGTAGAGTATATGGCATTTTAGGCCCAAGATTGGGACCTTCAGGTGCACAGTATAGATGGTGGCATGATGACATAATTTTCACACTATTTTGTTGGGCATGTATTCCCTCATTTGACTTCACTTGATGAGCCGATGTTGGCCTTTGAGGATGATGATAATCCATGTCCTAGGTGACGGAGAGGAGGATTGGGAGGTAGAGGGGAGGTAATGGAGGAGGAGGTGATGGTGGAGGAGGTGGGGGTGGTCCTAGGGAAAAAGTACAGAGAGTGGATCCTCTATTAGATGCAAGATAACTTTTCTTGAAGAAGAGGTCAAGTGCCCCTATTCAGGATGATCCAACACAGGACATGAGTGCACAAGATGCACTAAAACAAGTACAGGAATACGATGCCCTAACACTACATCAACAACAACAAGTCAGTCTGAGGATTAGGATCATTGGGCCCTCTTAGACACAATATGTACAGATTACTATACTACAGACATAGGTGCAATAGCTACAAGTAAAGGCTCATTTGCGAGGGCAAATTGCTATGCTCATTAGAGAGCATGATGAGGCTATTAAAGGATGAGCGTGAGTCAAGGATTTGGCTTAGATTTTTGAGTAGATAGGTGCATAGGGGATCACAAGGGATACTATCCATGATCTATTTTATTAGACAAGGAGGGCTGACTACTATTGATGGGTGTACTTCTAGGAGGTGCATCTAGAGAGACAAGTATCCTCATATGCACAGAGATTGAGACATGGACGATAAAAAAGAACATATAGAGAGTAGAGGTATGATAGGTCCACCTCCTAGACCTCCATGTGGTCCAAACGCATGTGCAGGTGCGAGGATTGGGGGTGGGACAGGCCCATCCGTAGGTGTTGGTTTGATTACAAGGCCTACAACTTCAGGTGGCAGTCACTATTAGCCTCTTGTTAATTTATGATTTATCCTGATGTATACATGGAATATTTGATGATTCATGCCATTATTCTATTGATATCATTATACATAGACATTGATTTTTTTCTGAGATATATGATATGCGATGATGATAAGATGGATACATGTCATCCATTTTTATGCTTTATGATTATGCAACCTTACATGATCGATGGATGCACATGACTATGATTTACTTTCTATATGCTTATATGATGGATGCATTATGGTTTTATGGATACAATTATGAGTACAATTTCTATATGATGGATTTATGGTGATCTTATGACGTTTAATGAATGATTTTATGTTCCTCTGTGCATATGTGATTATGATAATGACATTGATGTTTATGCAATGTGAAAATGCATGCAAAATATGATGCTATGGTTATATTTACATGGATGTTTAGGTGATACAGTGATTTTATTTATATTTATATTGATTAGATTCTTATTAAATGCCTTGATACTATTATGAGATGGTTATGCATGTTTATGAGACGTAAATGCATTGTGAAAGAATGACGGGACATGAAAATAAAATGATAATGTATTGTATATGCAATGATATGATGCACTATATTGATCTGGTATGTAATGAAATGAAGGGAATTATGATAATATTATGAAATGGATATGAATATGCAATGAAATGATTAATAATAATATAAAATGACATGTAATGGATAATCAATAATGTGATTATGAAAATGAAATGATAATGTAATGGATATAAAAATGAAATGAATTAATGATGTGTTAATGTCTCTGAATGTAATTATGAATGAAATAATGATAATGAAATGATTGGTACTTCATATGAGTTTGAAGGTTGTCATTAGTATTCAAATTGTCAGTTGTTAATAGAATCAAAGACAAACTAGTTGGTAATGATCACCGAGTGCAGAGTTAACCTAGTGTAGTGATCACCGAGCAACAAACTTACCGAGCATTGAGCAATATACATCGAGCATCGAGAGATAGTATTTACTGACTAAACTAGAAGTTATATAAAATTTTGTAATGGAACATTAATCTAGGTAACAACATTTTGCCAAGCTAGAAAATGGTTTACAATGATCGAGGAGGACATTAATTACGAATGCAATCATTAATTGTTTATGTTTCATATGTATAGATGATCAAGGTGAATTTTGTACACCATTGATCTTAGGTTTGCTAATATATTGTAAAACCCTAATTAGGTCAAGAAGTTTGATATATGTAAGGATAAGATATTATTTTTGCAAGTATGATGATCAAATTATGATCAAGTATCTGCTGCACTAAGGACATTAGAAGATCAGACAAAGGGTTTTAGCACAAGGATTTTATTGAAGGATTTAGTTTTCAGAATAGAGACAAGGCTACCGTGTAGTACAAAAGGTATTATCAGTCACAACAAGGTGATAAGTTTATTGTACTTAAAGGATCCACTATCCACATATTCAGATTGTATTTGTTCAGATCATAATTTTGTTACTCCCTAACAATTATAACAAACCCAAAATCTCTTAACAGAGTAGACTTAACCATCTTTGCCTAAATCTCTTAACATAGTGCATACATACATTGTGTTGAAAAATACTCACATGAGGTAGATCTAATCAATCTTATTGTTACTCCTAACAAGGTAAGGTCACCAGAAGTGATCAATCTTTGTAAGCTCTAACATAATACTTTACTATGCAGTAGTGAAGCTTTGTGGGTCTCATCCCCACCATAGTTTTTACTTTCTAACAAGGGTTTTTATGATACCAAAATACATGTGGTATGTGTACTTAAGTTTCATGAATGTTTTATTGTTTTGATTACATGAATTTACATTTAAGCAATGACATTTCTTGTATGGTGAAAGCAAACTACTTAGTCATTTATTACAGTTTATGATTACAAAGATTTGTTTGAAAAGTTTTTAAGGGTACTGTTCACCCCTCCCCTCTTAGTACACACCTTTCTATCATTCCAACAATTGGTATTAGATCTAGGTCTCTTATTTAGAAATTTTAGTCACTGAAGAGAAAAGATCTTACAATGGAAAGGTATACGCTTGAAAAAACTATTGAGAATCAAAAATTGCAGTTGCAGATCTACATTGAACAATACAAAGAAGCCAAGGAGAAACTAAAGGAGATGTTGGTTAAGAGAACAATACTTCTTTAGGGTATACCAAGCATGGAGAATCATCAAATCAAGATGAATATAAGAATTTCTACACAAATCTGAATCCTAACAAGCCCTCATGCCATCATTGTGGAAAACCAGGCCACACATCAAACATTTGCAGAAGCAAAGGAAAAGGTATTTCTAGAAACTCTCCTAAATTCAATGGTAATTGCTATAACTGTAACAAGAATGGACATCCAACACATGAATATTGTCGATATAATCTGAATAAACCAAAGAAGAAACCCTACATGGAAAAATATTGTCGCACTTGCAACATGCATGGTCACACATCACAAGCATGGATGACTAAGATGAAGTAAATTTGGAAACCAAAAGGACAAGAAAAAGCATTTCAACCGAGAAGACAAGGTAATGCATATGCTTGGGATTATAACACTTGGGATAGTTGCACAACATGTGGTAGGTATGGACAAATTGCAGCCAACTAAATGAGACAATGGAGAACAAAATCTAGAAATTGGTCAAACTCTAGAATGACATGCACACACTGTCAGAAGGTTGGTCACTTAAGTAAAGATTGCAGAAACTGAGTAACATATATAAATACATATGGAAATGAAAAAAAAATCAAAGAAATCATGTGGCTAAGGAATAAAATGTCGAGGAGAGCATCAAATGACAATGTTGGTCCAAGCACAACAGTCAGTGACACCTCATCCGATGGATTAGGTGATTCCACCACCTCCACCTAAGAAATACAATCAGGTATTGAACTATGTTTTGCAAAGTTATATCTTACATCAGTTCCTTATATTCTTTTTACAAATTCCAAATTAGCATGAATTAAGATGCACTATGGTATTATATTTTGATAAATTTGAACTAAATGATTTGGTTAATCTGTATTGAGTAAGAAATTCCAGTCGGTGAACATGTGAGAGATAACCAAGTTGCTAATTCAACTGAGCATCTATTGTACTCAACAAGATGAGGTATCTTTAGTGTCAATCGAGTGATTTGTTTGTCGATCGAGTGGTTGGTGATGAGCATTTATTGCATCGACTAAAAATTTTGTATAAATTTGAGGGAAGTGAACTCATTTTTTCACACAATGATAAGAGAGCAAAGTAGAGAGATTAAGAGAGAATTCATAACAGAGCATTTTGAAGCATTTTATAGAGATTAAAGCATATTTCGAGCTGTTGAAGGTTATATCAAGTAGAATTTGCACGTACCGAGATGTCTATTATTTTTTTTGGAAGCCCTAATTTGAAAAACACAATGACATCTTCATCTCGAACCTTGAAAGCAAAGAGTGAAAAAAACAAGAAGGTGATTCTGATCGAGAATTCAACATGCAATGAACCCAACTACAAATTTCATCCAGAGGTTGCTGCACAACCCAACAACAAAGGCGTGTTCTCCGTGATACCACCTAGGGTTCTACTGGTTCATGGTGTAAGAGCATACATACATTGAAAAATCAATGACATAGGTGATTTTGAGCTCATCATGACATATCGGGAGCTTAACACTGATGGGAAACTAAAGGATGATCACAAAAAACTAGAAGTATAAGGGTTAATTAAAGCCTTACATTTCTTGAAGGAATTCAAGATAGAGTGGATACACATTGTACTAAGCTGAGTACACAATGGTAAACTATGACTAGATGAACTAAAGAAGATCAGTAAAGATGTTATACATGTAGTAACTGGGTATCCAACAACCGACAAAGAAAAATCCCTATGGCACCCACCCAAATCAGAAATTGAGAAGCTAATAGGAGCTGAGTGGGATGGTAGAGGTCTAAGGTTAAACACTATCATAAATCCTGAATTAAGATTTGGAGCATATGTTATTGGATATAAAATATTTCAATCTAGTAGACCTAACAACATTGCATGTGCAGCAGTTGATATTACATATAAAATTGTGAAGAAGGGTTTGCAACTCGACCTAGATGAGTTATTGCAAAGGAAACTGGAAGAAAATATGAGGACAATCAGATTAGCAAGATCGAATACATGTAAGTTTGGTTCTCTATTGATGTGTACATTTTTCTATTTGCAAACTTTCTTTCCCTCCATCGGTAATGTAACCCTAGAGACCAACCGACCAATCATTGTACAAGTTAGTGAACTCATTAAGAGTCTAGGAGCAAATTTTGAACCTATTATGAATGATTATTTTATGAAGTTCAAAGAGAGAATGGAGAAAAGAACAAGAATACCAATCCAGTTGGTAGAGAAGTATAAAGAATATATATGTTTTGTGGTAGACACTGACACAAATCTCATCAAATCAGTACAACCTAGGATAACATGGATACCTCCTATGGATTATGAAATTGACATAGATTTATCTTCTGAGGCTATAGAGAAATTACTCAATGAACCTGTTGACAAATCTGCCATGAGATTTGGCACATATGATGAAGCTAAAAAAATAATACAGATTGGACTTCAAGTAGAGAAGATGGGACGAAAGAAGACCAAAATTGCCAAGACCTTGAAAAGGAAATTTTCTATCACTGATGAAGAACTTGACATATTATTTGATGACACCGAGGAGTAGACTATGATAGGTGAAGGAGAAGAAAAGGATATAAAGACCACCGAATCAGATGAATCCACACTTGAAATACAAGAAGAGGCACCTAAGGCCAAGAAGGGAAAAGACACAAAGGTTGAGACTCCACCAAGGACAAGAACAAGATTTGTGACAACACATTCACCACCTTTGAAGAAAGGAGTTGCTAAAATCACTAAACCCTCACCAAAATATACTTATTAGACAAGGAAGTCTATGGCTACCACCGAGACCCCAGCACCGAGACAAAGGAAAAGGTGTGTTAGAGAAAAAGATGAAAAGGATGATTTTGATGATAACATTGATCCATTCAAGGTTGTAAAAATGAGGTACCACAGACTATTGATGAAGTAGCAGAAGAAATAAGGGCAACCAAAAGGTTAGGACATCCAAAGCTACAAACTTATGCAAACTTGACAACCAAGAATCATGATAACTTGGAAGATGCAATTATAGGTATGATGTTTACTTTTAGAAGAGTTCTTGTAGAATTTGATACAAACATACCACAAGAGATTTATGACAAAATATCAGCTAGATGGACTTATGCATTAAAAATAGAGAAACAGACTGATGACACAATGAAACATTATGAAAAACAATTTCCAAAGCAATCCAGAGCATTCAATATAATTCAAGGGAAATTGAGATAAGTTGATGAAGAGAGTACTATGATTTGGAAAAATCTGTTGAGTCCACCCAAGAAAATAGAGGAGATTGCATCCATAGTCGATACCGAGGGACATCGACCAAGTACCAAGACAACTAATTTTGAAGATGAAACTATTGACAATGTCTTGGATGGTATTCTTGAGATACTAACAAATCTTGGACATGTAGATATCATAATAGATGATATAACAGAAGGTGACCTAGATGAAAAAGAAAAGAAAGATGAAGTTATCACAGGATCTACCGAGAACCTTGAAGAAAAAGAAGATACAACCGAGGTTGCTTGAGCTATGGAACTAGGTAGTTTGCCTATTCTGGTCCAATCAATTGATATTGTTAATGAAGCAAAACAAAAAAATAAGACACCCAAGCAGGTCACAGATACACAAGATGACAAGGGTAATGAAACTGGTAAGGAGACTAAGCATAGTGGAGCTACTACACAGGGTGATGCACCAAAAGAAACTACTAATGCGGAAAATAAGGGTGATAGTAACAAAGAGTCCACAGTATATACTTCTACCACTGACACCAGGTTAGAAACTGATCCACCCAAACAAGTCATCACACCTACCAAACCACCAAATCTAGATATCGAGCACAAGGCTCAATTGTTATTAACTCAATCTCCTACCTCTAGTGTACATGAAAAGAAGAAGAAAAAGAAAAAATAAGAAAGGGAGCAAGGGTCGAGTCACACTTGATGAAATCATTGACATCATTGAATGTAACCCGAGGACACTTGGTCCTAAAACACTAAGAAAATATGGAGAGCTTTGCACCCAAAAAGCAGCTCAAGACAAGCTGAGATTAGAACACAAGAATGCACAGGTGTTAGAAGCACCTAAGGAGATCTTACTACAATTTGTCCCTGATACATACATTGATGAATCTTCCCCAATCATTAATCAAATTACACTTCTCACCAAGGCAATAAATGGTCCCGATGTTGATGCCAAGCATAAGTTTGAAGAAAGTGTAGAAGAAAAGATTCAGTACAAGCTTACTAAAAATATTAGCCAAGCAGTGACAATTAACAAGGTAACACCTTCATAATCTGTAACAACATTAGAAAGTGTTATTACTCAAGCACTTATAATTATGCAAAAGTTATGCACACTAGATCACTTCACTATCGAGCTTAGTGAAAAGATAAAGAAATTAGATGATGCTCTAAAAGATAGTTCAAATCATCTCACAACTGAGCAACATGCATTTCAATTGCATTATTCTAAGGTTATTCACACACTGTGGTTGAGACTAGAATTCAAGAAGGAAGAGAACAGGATAAGAGATCAAGTAACTGAGCTTCAGGCTATGTTACTACCGCATTTAACAGTGATACAGAAGCATGTGACAGGAAAAATATTTGGTTTCCACCCCTGAGCTATCAGTCATTGAGAGAATCTATGACATGCATACTCAATTGAACTTGGAACACTTGACCCTTAAGCACTTAAAAGAGGAATGGGAAAGACTCATGGAAAATATCCAAAAGGCACATACCAACATTTTTGACAAGTTGTAAGTTATTTCTTTTTGTCATTAATTTAAAAAAAAGGGGAAACATATGTATACTATATCTATGCATACCGAGAACATGTACAAAGGGGGATTCACTATGTATGAGTTACTATGTATACTACATATATAAGTTTTTGATACTAATACAAAAGGGGAGAATGATATTCCATATGAGTTTGAAGGTTGTCACCAATATTCAAATTTCTAGTCGGTAACAGAGTCAAAGACAGACTAGTCGGTAATGATCACTGAGGTGTAACACCCCACCAGGGAACCCAAGAGAGATTAACCTAGAACATGTCACTATGTGTGCTGAATAATTTTTTTTTAAAGTTAACATAAAGAAACATACAATCATGCGGAAGCGATTACCATTTATACACATGTCTTACACTCACATAGATTACACGACTCAAGGGTCCCATGACGTCGAATTACTTAAAGCAAAACACAAATAACAATATAACAAAAGATTCCATCTGATTAAACATAAAAATTACAACTTACATAACCATAATTACAAACCTCACGGATAACTATGAAACCACCATAACTCACATCCACTGCACATGTCACAGGGTATGTAGTAATCACTCTAAACTACTTACTATTACAATTTCCAGATTAGGTATCACATACGATACACTAATACAAGATTAAAATAATCAAATTACATAATAAATGATGAAGGAATATAAAGAGCTCAACTGCAAAGAAACCATCAAGCACCTGGTACAAGGATGTCGAATCTCAATGGATAAAGAATCACTACCACCCATTCGTGTGGAACCAAAAAGGTCCACCCCACCGTGCTGAGGAGATAACAACAGATCCCAATCGGATATCCAAAACCAACAAGGCATAACCACTAAGCAAGGGATCCAGATAGATCTCTAATTCGGTGTACTAATCATCACAAAAGGTAAGACTCACTAATCCAGAGGCAACTGACAATGTAGGAAATCTAGCATGTGTAAAGGAAGGTGTCATCATGTATGTCTACCCTTAAGTTCAACCTAGATAATCACAACGGATTTCGGCACCTAAGTGACCATACATGGAGCCAATGTCCTCTCATACTGACAAGGCCCACTAACTATGTCAGGTACCTCGCAGGGTAACTAACATCTTCTCAACACCATCTTAGCCTATACTAGCACTCAAGCATGGGTGAGGGCACATCTTATTAATTCATTTTAATATCCCCAAATATGTCTTTAGTTATCACTTATTAAGAAACTCCACAATAAGCAATCCAATAGTCTCTTACGGACACGGAACTTATTGCAAGCCACCTCCTACTACGCATCTAGGTAACCTACCCTAGGCTCAGAAATCCCAACAGATCTAGCATAGGTCACAACCCTAGTGCACCCCAAATCAGTGTCCCATACAAAAGGAACGACCACATAGGTACACTAGCAGATAACATAATCGAAAGGGTCATCATGGTCAGTTTAGGGTAAATCAGGAACACACACGCCATAGAGTAATAAAAAAAATAAACACTCCCCCCAGCCTCTGTATACATCCTAGGTCGTCTAATGTCCCAGATAACAACACATACAAGCACAAGAGATCCATAAGATGCATAGAAATGAAAATGTCTTAAAGGATGGAAGGGAAGTACATAGTAGATAACATTTACCATTAACTTGAATAGAAATGGTATTTATTACACAAAGTCTAATAACAACCATAATTATCAATTTCAATTAAATAACGTTCCTTTTTCCTTTCCAAAATATACACATTATAATCAATCATACTATAAAATATTCCTATTACGAATTCATTATAGTATGCATCAATTATATCATGATTAAGTATAACATAGATTGGTCAATTGCAACTCAACTACATTATATATATTAATCATATTAAAATAACTATAATATAAATCAAACTAAAAATTCATGTCCATTATAATCTTAATTTTAAAAATGAGATGTATATTAATTAAAATTAATAAGCTTCTATTTAATAAAGAAAGTATTTTAAAAAATTAATAGTTTTTAAACCATATTAAATATCATTATTAGTAAGCATTATTAATAATTAAATATTAACTAAAACTTATAATAAACAACATAAATCTAACTTTAAACAAAATTAAAAATAACCAATAATAATAAAAGAAAAACATAATTAAATTTTTTTAATAACATTGGGGGGGTCCCCTCGGGCCCCACCCCTACCTACCCTACCCTATCGCTGGCTCCCACGCGGCCCACTGCACAAGCAGTGGTCACCGCGGGGACCATTGGCGGCTCCCCCTGCGTGGGGTACCGCAGACCACCTGCAGCCCCACTGACAACAGTGGGGTACCGCTGGCTCTGCAGCCCCACTATGCAGGCCATGGAGTACGTGGGCATGGGGGACGGGGAGGTGTGGTCGCCCCCACCCCCATAAACTTTATTAATTTTTTTTTTTAATATATATATTTTTTAATAAATGAAAATGAACATTGACAGGCATCAAAGGGATTTTATTTTTTTTATTTAAAATAAATCTGAAAACTGGAAATTTAAAATAAGGGAGAGGGATATTTTTTTTTTACTTCTGGGTAAATTATTTTTTTATTCACCAGTCTATATTTTTACACAGAGTGCATTTTTTCAATTGATTTAATCTTTTTGCAATGATACACACTTAGAAATTAATTAATTCATTCTTCTATAGTTGAGACTATAGGCAAGATTTATTTTTTGATTTATAGGAGTTTCATAAGAGATCTAAGTATGAAATTTTGACAGCATGTTTGTACTATAATAGGAAATATATAATTACAAAAACCATAGATCCAAGCTCCTCAAAAACCCTGAAAAACAATGAAACACCAATTAATTATAAATTAAATTTCCCCTATAGTATAAACTATATCAAGAGTTTAATTTTTCATTTTCTAAGAGATCTAGAGGGAATTTCTTCCCGAAATTTCGACAGCATAACCCTACGATGCTAAGATTATAGAAAATGAAAGAAATATAGATCTAGGGTTTCTAGAAACACCCAAAAATATAGAAAACATCTATAAGCTATTTAAAGACCAAATTTAAGGAACATGCATTAAAATAACACAGAAAACCTCAGATCTACGAAATTGAATCCATACAAGGCAAATGAAACCTACCTTTAATCCAATGCACGAAATGGAAGAATGTAGCTTGGAGGATGAAAGTAGATCTGAAACCCTCAAGCCCAATTCAACCACAGATCTGGCACAATGTAGATCCAAACACACACACACACACAAGCAATAGAAAATCCTGAAACTTTGAAGCAACCAAGATCCACAACAATCTACAATTCTTCAAAACCCCAAAATCACCAAGAGCTCTCCAATTCTCAAAAAACCTATTATGAGAGAATGAATGACCAATTCCCCCTAAAGAGATTCAAATTCCCCAAAACATGCAAAGGTGAATGACAACTCTCAAGTCAATCCCTAATTTAACTCCACTTGAAAATTGAAAGTAAATCCAAATTAATTAAATAAAATATCCTTTATTGCCACAACTCA
>MU228351.1:288656-298889 GCA_018584345.1 Thuja plicata | reverse complement strand
GTCTCTGTCCTCTACCACAACAACACATCAACAAGTACATTCACATATAAGACAACCATACACATGCGAGTATGGGGTAAGTATATCATAATCTGAAATCGACATATAATAATCAACATGATAACATAATCACATCTATCTATGCATAAGGTAACATCATGACATCATAAATAGGTATCATCATCAAATGAAATAATATCAGCTCACATGAAATGCAGCCTAAAAGAATTCGGCCAAACAACTGAAACCAATGCCTAAAGAGTACAACATCCTAAACTAAAAAGCAAAACATGAGTGGGTATTACAGGAGCACAAAGTTAACTAAGTGCAGTGATCACCAAGCACAGAGTTAACCGAGTGCAATGATCACCGTGTAGAAGACTTACTGAGCACCAAGCAGTATACACTGAGCACTAAGAGATAATATTTACTGAGTAAACCATATGTTACATAAAAGTTTATAATGGAACATCAATCTAGGTAACAAATTTTTGCCGAGCTGGAAAATGGTTTACAATGATCGAGGAGGACATTAATTATGAATGAAATCATTAATTGCTTATGTTTCATATGTATAAATGATCAAGGTAAATTTTGTACACCATTGATCTTAGGGTTTCTAAGATATTTTAAAACCCTAATTAGGTCAAGAAGTTTGATATATGTAAGGATAAGATGTTATTTTTGCAAGTCTGATGATCAAATTATGACCAAGTAGCCACCACACTAAGGACATCAGAAGATTAAACAAAGGGTTTTAGCACAAGGATTTCATTAAAGCATTTAGTTGTCAGAACAAAGACAAGGCTACCATGCAGTATAAAAGGTATTATCAGTCACAACAAGGTGATAAGTTTTTTTTACTTAAAGGATATGTTATCCACACTATTCAAATTGTATTTGTTCATATCACAATTTTGTTACTCTCTAACGATTGTAACAAACCCAAAATCTCTTAACAGAGTATACTTAACCATCTTTGCCTAAATATCTTAATAGAGTGCACACATAAATTGTGTTGCAAAATCCTCACACGAGGTAGATCTAATCAATCTTATTGTCACTCCTAATAGGGTAAGGTCACCAAAAGTGATCAATCTTTGTAAGCTCTAACATGCTACTTTATTACTGTAGTAGTGAAGCTTTGTGGGGCTCATCCCCACCGTAGGTTTTACCTTCTAACAAGGGTTTATGCGATACCAAATTACATGTATTATGTGTACTTAAGTTTCATGAATGTTTTATTGTTTTTATTACATGCATTTACATTTCACCAATGACATTTCATGTATGGTGAAAGAAAACTACTCAGTTAGTTATTATAGTTTATAATTACAAAGATTTGTTTGAAAAGTTTTTAAGGGTACTGATTCACCCCTCCCCTCTTAGTACACACGTTTCTATCATTCCAACAATTATAAATGGTCATTAAATGAATATGTATATGTTGTGAATTCATAATGAATTGTAAATTATTATGAAAATGAAATGATAATGTATATGTTGTGAAAGAAAATGCAACGTGAATGTTAATGCAATGAAATGATATGAAATACAATACAAAACTAATGATAATGTCAATGCAATGGATATGCAAATGGGATGAATTTAATATGAAATGAGTAATACAATTATTATGGTAATGCAATGATAATGACGTGCAAAAAAAATGCAACCATGAAATGACACTGACCTAATGAAAATGGTAATGATAATGAATATGAAATGTTTATGTAATGAAAATGACATCAAATACACACCTAATGCATATTCCATGAAATGATATGCACCTAAAGTGATGAATTATTTTGGTTAGTGTCCAATATAATCCAGTAAATTGATTAAGATTTCATTCATAAAAAACCCACAAAGTGCCCAAAATGTCATGAAATCTACACGAAGGTGATCTAAATACAAAACTAAATGCAATTTTGTCATCCATTTTGTATCATTTTGTTGTTCTTGTTTTTCATCATTGAGCTTTTTGAAATGTTGTAAGTTAGTACAAACATCGATGGTAAAATCTAACCATGATGACCTGGGTACTTCTTACATAAGTTTGATATTGAAATTTAATATAACCATCGAGGTAATTCGACCAAGATGACAAGAATTTTATTGAATAAAATATACATGAGTAAATCCTCTTCTTATACAAATCCGTGATGTCCTCAATGATGCTTTGCTGATCACATCCTTAGACAAATTTGCATAGTACTGAGAATTAACTCACAAATAACAGACAAAGAAAATATCATGCTCTATCATTGCTCCTCTAGGTTGAACATCATCAAGTTACTTACGAGACATGATAACAAAAATCAAGATACCCTTGATAAAAACTTAGACTATTGCAATCCAATTATGATATAAAATTAATCATCCATTTAGTGTTTGATTCTAATCTTTAGTTTGATTAATCTTGATTACGCGTTCTTAAGATTTGGTTTTCATTTTTCATTTTCAAGATATTTTATTTTCCTTTTGCAATGCATTTTCTAATCTATTTATTTTCCTATTATTTAAGCTCAATTTCTATTTAGCTAGGGTTAGGATTTTGCCCCCAACTATGCATAGTGAATAATTGCGAGTCCTTAAGCCATGATGAGATATTTTGTTGCAAGGATTTGATATGTACAAAAGGGATTTATTATGTATATGTACACGGATGAAAAATTCAAATGCAAGATACATTGGTAGATGGAGAAAACGACTATCACAAGTAGTGCCTATTTCCTAGGTTTTCACCGCTTGTTTTTATTGCACTTTTTGATATATTTGATTTATTTATCACCAGGGCGTCTGTTTGCCAGGTTAAACGAAGGTAAATTTTTTCTTTTTTTATTTATTTATACTCATTCACTATTTTTGGATTTTTTTCAGGATCTTTTCCACTATTTTTGGATTTTTCTAGGATATTTTCCACTGTTTTTGGATTTTTTCAGATCTTTTACCTATGCACAAACATGATCCGATAATATCAAGTATAGAAATTTTTTAGATGTATTTTGTTGATGGGTTATACAAGAAGATCACCTTATGATGTTAATAATTGATATGCACCAAACCCAAATATTGATATGATAATGAAGGTATCTAGCCATTTTGATTCAAACTTTCCCTTCTTTTCTCAGTTTTGTTGATTGTGATTATTTTCTCTTAATACCAGATCACCGAATTGAAATATCCTAGGCTTCACATTGAGTTTATAGCTACTTGACATTCATTTTTGGTATACTCTGAGGAGATCAAAATGTTTTTTTGTGACGCTCATCTAAAAGACCCAATTTTTGTAATCTAGAAACTCTATATTCCTCATCTGTGATAAGTCCTTTCAATGATAATATTAGTGAAGGAATTTATTACTCAATAGGTAAAACAACCTCTTCTCCATACACAAGAGCACATGGTTTGGATTCCATTGGTGTGCGGATGCTAGTACAATAGGGCCAAAATGCTAGATTGAGTTGTATATGCCAGTCTTGACCATTATCATTTACTATCTTTTTCATCATCTTCAATATAGTCTTGTTGGTGGCATTTTCTTATCCATTCCCCTATGGATAATAGATGAAAGAGTAATGCTATTTGATGTGAAATTTCTCACATAGCTCATTTATATCCTTGTTTTTGAATTTTTTTTCCATTATCTATCACAATGGATGAAGGAATTCCATATCTTCATATTATATAGTTCAATATGAACATGAATATTTATTTACCTTATTAGCGACTAATGGTAAAGAATCAACCCACTTGGTGAAATACTCAGCGCCTATTGATGGACTGAAATAACAACATATTTTGTCCTAGTTTCTCTTATTTTACTTGGAACTATTTGTAATATATAAAAATATATATGATAAAGTAATGATTGATGTGATGATATGGAAATGGTATTGAGGGGAAGATAAGATTCTCTTCCTAGCCCCAAATTTCACAAAGGAAAGATCCACTTTGATCAACCATAAGAAAATGGTTAATGCACAAATGCATCAATCGATTGGAAATAAGAAGAAAGAAGAAATCCTTACAATCCTGAATAATGGATGGAGAGAATATATTAGAATTGATAAAAACCTTAATTGAAATTAATTGAAGACAAGTACTAACCTCAAAATATAGTAGATCTGGAAAAGCCTATTTTCTGATGACTATGTTGAGTTTTAGGAAATTTTGCAACTGGATCTGGACCAGAAACACAGAGACGGACAAAATCCAGAAATATTTTCATTTTCTGAGTTAGGTCAACCTTGACCTCTTTGCAGGGGCACAATCGTACCCTAAAATGTCGACCTCAACCTGCACTGCTCCAATGGAAATTCTGTTCGCAGATCCCAAAAGTTGGGTGAAAAGGGTATCCAAATCTACTCTTACATTGGCTGTCCTATACCTATACATGCAAGAGAAATGGTTTTTTTTGTTGGGGGGAGGGGTTTGCCTTGGTCAAACCCCTATTTTGGAATTAACCTTAAGGCCCCATTTGTTTGGCGGAATTGGGGTGGAATTGGGTGTGGCACTTCCCCTTTTTTCCAAATCTGATGTTTGGTTGTCTAAACTGCAATTTAGGATTCATCAACCAAAATCTGGTTTAGGCACCAAAATGGGTGGCATTATCTTCCCACCCAATAGGTAGAATTAGAAATCATATCCTGGTTTTGCATTTTTGTGAACCCCATTATAATTTGTCATCGGGTCCGTCGAGTTTTGGGGATTGTGAATCGAGTTTTGGGATTGTGAATGGGGTTTGCGAATGGGTTTTTAGGGTTGACACACAACGGGACCATGGCTTCACTCTGCACTTTAGCATTCATGTGATAGGGAAGAGGTAGGATAGATCTTGGGCTACACCTTTTCTTTCTATTTTCCTTCACTTTCGAAACAAAAAGGTACGCTTAAAACCATTCTATCTTTCATTTTACAACTTTACTCTTTGCTCTTTGTGCCTCCATGGGTGCCTATGGTAGGGTTTTCTAAAGATTTTTTAAGTCCTCAAGGATTTCCTTCTATTATTAACTATAGATATTCTTCGCATTGCGTAGGTATTTTTAATTTCTCTCTGTGAAAACAAGTAAAATTGTTCCCACTTCCTCTGTGCAATTAATATTTGGGCTTCGAGCTATGTATTTTGGTATGGTTTTCTTCTTTCATTTTTCCCTCTAGATGTTGCTAGTTATGGCATATAAGTTTCTCATCTTCTTTTAATTTCTGATTGAGAGGGCATATAGTTTGGCACACAACTCTTGCCCTCAACTTTGCGGTAGAACTTGTAAATATCCTCCACACACTCGATTACCGTAAGCTGATTCACAAGGTCCACTTCATCAATGTTTGGAAAGAAGCTTTCTGTGTTAGTCCATTTAGCATCCATTATGCCACAAAATTCTTCACTCTGAGCTACGTGAGTTGCAGTTAGAGTTGGAGGCCTCCTTTTTCTTTTTTCTGTAGCTTGGACATTGTCGTTGGTAGTTGCTTGTACCCTAGGTGACTGTCTAGTAGACAACACTTCATCTTTTCATTGTGTATTATTGTTGATTCTTTCCTTTTTCAAATGATATTGATCTTGCATCGAGCAAAATATTCTTATCAAAATATGAATATGCGATAGTATTAGTATTTCATGCTTTGCATATTATGAGAAGGAAGATAATCGGAATCACTGTATGAATCACTGTGTAGCAATATGTAGAAAAATGAACAACCATAATATTCCTGTGAAAATCTTAAGACATGTGAATAAGCTTGTACTCCTTATGACTAGTTGGAACACCCAAATGAAACATATTCAAAGACATGTAATCTAATACATCAGTTCAAATACAGTTATTCCACCTGTAAATCTCCATCAGTCACAAAAGCGGGAATGTTATACAACTTGCAAGATTCAATATTTCACTTGAAAGTTGAACACGAGTAGAGCAAGAGAAACAAGGAAGGTTTTAAGATTATTCCAGTCCTTTTGTACATGAGGGGATCAATATGCTCAAGTATTTGTACCATTCACAGAGATTTGTAAACTGATGTGTAGTGGCATAATTTTTCCCATCCTCAAAATGACTGTTAAAGGCAACAAAATTGTTGCATTTGATTCCTTTCCATCATAGGAGTTAAAAAGTGATCAAGCCTTTTTCCCCTCCCTATAGGTCTTGGTTTCTACAAGGCAGGTAACTCTTTGTATGTACATATGAGCTTTTACTCAAGGGTTACAAGCGGTTTTGCCCTTTTGGGTTTTTTCAGCCTTGAGATATTTAGATTCAACCTATACCAAGGTTGTTACAAACATGTTCTGTGTCAGTAAGGCTTAAATTTTCTTCTTATCAGTATGTTCTTCCCAAATTATATGTTGTGTTTGGTTTCAACTAACCCCATTTTCAGATCAATATTTCAGATCACACCATTTTAGAAAATTGTCATCATCCTAATGATGGATCACAAAGTGTGGTCTAAAATGTTGATTCAAAACATTCATGCAGTTATTATGAGACACTCTCATTTACTTTCAAGACGCTCTCTCATTAACTTACAATGAATGGAAATATTTGAGTTTAATCTATATTTACTTTGCAGAGCCTTCATGCCTGCATAAAAGCTCAAGAGTATATGCCATATATTCCCTTAAGTTATGCAATTTTTTCATTTGGGTAATAGATTTCTTTTGGTAGTTTATCTGAATTAGTAATAAAAAAACCAGGAAAGTTGAGTTGAGGATCAAGTAGCCCTCCCCATACATATAATGAAATTGTGTTTATAATTTTGGAATTCATAAGGCTTGTATCCTTTGTTTGAACTCTTGTCCCTCCACCCATACAAAACAGTGGTAGATATCAGGTTTCAGCCCTTTGTAAGCCCAATATATATGTATAAATGATAACCTTATATCACATCTATAAAGCCAGAAAAAGAAATGGTATTCTAATAACATACATCTTTTCTTTATTGGATTAAGAATCAAAATAAACGTTACAGCAGCAACATAAAAAATACAAAACATCATTCTAAACCTTGATGTTCAAGACCATCATTACCATATATCATAATAGAACCCAAAAAAGGAAGAAGAAAAAAGTTTGCCACTGGCTCTTTTGCAGTCAGGATATGAATGTTTAGGTGGAAAGGGAAGCTTCAGTAAGGAGAAATACTCTAATTTTTAGTTGATTATTACGGGTGAAAAATTATATGCTATATATTGGATATGTGGTTTACTTCCCATGTAGTAGGGATTCCTCTTTGTATAGAGGCTAGTAGAATTGGGTTTTGTACTGTTTGACATTTGATGCTTCTATTCCTCAAGACTTGGAGTTTCTTGACTTCCTCCACCAGATGATCCCTGCAAATGAATTTAGGCAATTAGGTAAAGATAAACAAGAGGTATCTAATATAGGTAATTAAGTCACATTATCATCAAAGGACAACATAGCATATACGATGGCACTAAAACTTGGGTTTCTAACTTCTCTAGTTCGGGACATTTCAGTAGGCAGCGAAGTCAAGGTTAAATACAACAAAAATGTGTCAGTGTTTTCTTCCACAAAAGATACGGAAACACTTTCAATTGGATTGTGTCACCATTGTAGGCTTAATTCTTGTAGTGCCGTGAAAATTAGGACACCTACTAGAAGGAATCACCTCAGCCCTACTAGTGGTAAAACCCTAATAACCGCATATGTACATGGTACATACTCACCAAGTGTATTTGTCTAGCCAGATAGAGAGAACATTGAACTTACAGGCATATAGATAGATTGATAGACAAATATATGGGTGTTGTTAGTTTTTTATTGTCCATTTTCTGGCAGTTGGCCTAAACATTAGTCACTAGGAGATGTGGGATATGGAAATGGGAGTCAAATTCAGATAAGGTAAAGGTATATGAGAAAGTGTGCGACTATGTTCTTTTAATTTTGCTTTTAGCTGTGTAGTTATTTGATGTAGGATAGGAACTCTGTGATTAGATCTTCTGGTTGCAAAATGTTGTATCTTGTCAAAGGTGATCTTAAATACATGAAGGGATAAAAGATAACTAATTTTGTACCTTATTTTTGGCAGTCACAAGTTTGATTAGGATTAATTTTCTTGTTTTTGGTCAATTTTTAGCTTGTGAGTTGGTCAGGTTCAGAACTTGCATGGTAACCCAAGCTTATCATGATGAGCTCATCTGAGTAAAATTTCTACATCCAAGGGGCTATACTCCAGCCACAAAATGCCAAACAATCATATTGACCCAAGGATTACACTTATCCACGAATGAATCATACTCGCCCATGAATGGTAAAAGGCTAACAATATCACCTCTGCATACAAGACAAGATTGTTTATCTTGCCTGGTTAGTCAATGAATATTACAATAAATATAAGTTGTTGCTTTGTATATTTTCTTTGGTCAAGGTCATTTTCTTTAATTTTGATTGGTTAAATTGAATTAAGAAGATATGAATATTACCATGTTTCTACCTGTTACCACATGAAGCTCATAATTCAGAGCTTTAACAATATTCTCCTACTCCAAACGGCTGCCTGCCTCCATTATAGATGTGCACCCCTGACAGCCATATGGAAGACAATGTGTACCTCTAGGATTCTTTTATAATCCTGTTCTATAATAAATTACTACCTTGGCTGCTTGCAATTCACTGAAATGGAATTTTATTTTTTGTCTTCTGCTCCTCTCAATACTAACAAAATCAAGTATTTATGAGAACATCTAATACATATTGAAGATCAGAGTGTTCCAAGTTTTAACATTAAGTACATACTGATCCAATTACAGAAATTGACTCTCGGTTAATACATTAATCAAACAGGCTTTAGCTTCCAAGTTGATACCTCAGAAGCATAGTTGCATATACCACATGCACATTATATGTTACAATATTTTGAAAGTGTGGGTACCTGTGAAGTTCAATTCAATTGTAGTATTATACGGCACATAATTGTTGATTTGGAAGCTTTGGGTTGAGAGGGGGATTATCCATGTAGATAAGCTAAACATAAGAAATTGTCTGAATGCCACTTTCAACTAAAAAATAATCAATATAATGCAAGTTGTGGTTTGATGGAGCCCCGAGAAAGATTGAATTATGAATTCTATTAATAGGGTTTTCAATAAATACTTTCCAAGATTCTTCCTTACGGTTCTTTGCAGTTGAAGTACACATGACACATTAAAAAGCTCATCTATCTGAGTATAGGTTGAGTAGAAAACTTATTAGGCTTCCATGAACTCTGATCTTTGTGAATTAGCTAATTAAAACAAAATTTATGGATTCCTTTCTGGAACATGAGGAAAAGCATGAGTGCAAGTGTGATAGAAATGTTCTTCTTTTAAATCCCTAAACAAAAAAATGATCTAATTACAATTGCAGTTCTCCAATGTAATGCTCTTGAAAGCCTAGTCTTGTAGCATATTTCTAGCCAAATCTTCGCTCTGCAAAGAACTAACAATAGTTGAAGAACATTTGTGGTTTAAATAATGATATGTAGGCAAATTTTATAGATTTTTTTGAAGGTTTATGGACTCCTCAGGTCCTGTTGCAGCGTTTGATGTATCTTTCTTAGCCTTCTTAGGAGCATACATCTGCTTCTGAAAAAGCTTCCTCATGGAAACAATTCTGTCCTACAAATACTTATTAGCACGTTGAAGTGTAAATATCCTCCATCCATATGATCTCTTTTGTAAGTCAGGGAATTGCAGCATTAGCAGTCTCAAAAACAAAATTGGCATCATCCATTCCATCACCTGCATCAGCTAAAGAAAATTGAGTAGCATCTGAAGAGAAGTCCTCTATTGCTTGATGCAAAGTTCTAAAATTGTAAGTCCTCATTTTGTAAAAGGTGAGAAACAGTGTAATAGGCCATGTATAGTGTGGAGTCTGATAAAGATTCTACAAGAAACATTTCATTCAATGGAATTATTTTTCCAAGGCCAAATGTTCTAGAACTAGCCCATTGATTAAGACAACCCAGCGTATGGTCAAATCCATGTCTGGCCTCATCATAATAAAGCTCCATCTTTTCCAAACTATTGGGCCTTTTCTCTCCACTCAAGTTCACCATATATTACATACCATTGGTCAGTCAGGGCTACAACACATTCATCACACAACATACTATATTATAGGATAAACAAGTCCACCATGTTAATAGTTAAATTTTAGTCATATTCAAATGTCATTATGTATATTAAAGTTAAAAAATACTAATGTAAAGTGTCAATAATCAGCCATCATTGATGAC
>MU228351.1:238840-266299 GCA_018584345.1 Thuja plicata | reverse complement strand
ATCTTGAATGGATCTTGGAATAGGAAGAGGCTTGCATGGATGTGGATGGAGAAATCTTCAACAAGAGGGCTCCATAGAGCTTGAATCCTTCAATGGATACCAATGGATCTCCTTGATGAATTGAATGGTTGAATGTCTTTGAATGCTTGAGAGTAGATGATTTCTACAATATATTATCCTTCATGTGCATAAGTGATCATATTATTTCATGTGTATGTCTTAGAGAAAATGAGAGGAGAAGGCTTCCTTATATACCAATCTAGGGCACAATCTTCTAGAGAGGCCTACATAGGAGAATTAAATTACAATTATACCTATACCCCTGGAAGTGGACCTATATTAAATATAATTTCAATATTCATTGCCTTGAATACCAAAACAACTAACCCGGAAGTGGGAATTAAATATTTCCAAAGCCTGACATCAAGAAACCTCATAAACTTAAAAATTGGACTCTGGGTCAGGGTCAAGGTTGACTCTAACCTAGGTTAGGGTCGAGGTCGACCTTGACCCTAAGGTCAAGAAACTCTGATTTGCAGATCAGGGTGCCATAAATAGGCTAGAGAGAAGTGGAAAAGGGGGCAGAACAGGGGAAAAACTAGATCCAAGTCAAATACCCATTCAAGGCACTTGACATGACCCCAAAGCACTTACTCAGAGGGCCAAACCATTCCAAATTGGAAGTGCTTCCATTTTCTGACTATACACTGTTATAGGGTCTATGGGTGTTTAAAGACTTTTCTTTTATTAGTTTTATGTCTTTAAAAAAAATATCTGATGAACTTATGACATGTGGACTTAATTTTTTTTTGGGATGAGATACTTGATGTTTTACACCATGGTTATCTTTATATTATTCCCTTTTTTAATAATTGAAGTGTAATGGGTTTCTTGCAGCCAAGTAGTCCATTTTTCCTACAGCCATGTGATATATCCATATTATTGAAATCTAATGTTTAATAAATGTATGAAATATGGAATGGATGTATCTCCATGTTTTTTTACTCCTAACCTTTCACTGCAGGAATAGGTGAATAGGAAAGAATGGTCAAGCTAACACTTAAATGTGTTTCACTAGTTCTTGGACCAAGTAATTTAGTCGGGAGAAATAAGGGGGCAGTGTTGAAGACTCATTCGTGGCTTAACTGATTGATCCACATTCTAGTTGGAGCAGTCAATGGTGTTTTAATGCATAAAAAATGTAGGGAATTTTTATCCTATATTCTCTCCTACAGATAAGAAGAAGATTATTTCTTTCTTGTTGAGATATTTTCTCCTTTCTACTCTCAATGTAATAATTGCACCCATCTATTTTGTTGGAGGTGGTCAGTTAATTAGTTGGTTAGTTGTAAATTTTTAGTTTAAATAAGATGTTGAAGCCTCTTAGGAGGTTAGCTAGAAGATATACATTAGTAGATTAATAATGATGTAACTATTTTCAACATTATAGTTTTTATAGTTTACAGTACTATGTATAATCAATTTATGTTATATGAATAAAGAAATGATTATTTATATAATATTATATTGTGTTGAAGAGCTTGGATCCACTCATTCACGGGGGCCAACTTGGTGAGTGATCCTTTGTATTTTGATGTTGATTTATAGTTGTTGTAGTTTTTGTTTAGTTCCTGTGTCTGTTCCTACAGGAAAAGTACTTTCCTGCCTGATAAACCTGAAATTGGTTTCTATAATTTGCTTTCATTCATGCTTAAGTAGTTGGTAACCAATTAGGTTTACTTTCAAGCATCTATTTTCTTGTATTACTTACCTTTCCAACAATAATAAGCATGGACTCAATGGAAACTTAGTACATATATTTTGCAAAACCATTTCAAGTTCACGACCCTGGGTTGACATATTAAATGAACCTTACTATAGGATAGATAACTACTCAATTAAGATGAACAATCTATGAGTAGAGGCATTGAACCAATTTATTTATTGTAGTCACGAGTCAAATCTCTTTTTCATTTCATGTTATCTTTAGTTTTCTTTAGTCGGTAGTTTTGAAAGTTTCATTCTAGCTTCAATTGGTCAGAAGTTATCAAGTTGCATGCATAGAAGAAGAAGAGATGCATTAGGGATATTCATTCCTATTTACCCTGAAGATTAGTTAGGTGCAATTTCTTCTCCCCAAGAAGAAGAAGAAAAAGAGAATCAATATACTGATGTTTCATAAAATTTATCCTCCTCTTCATCTTCCTCATAAGGAGAACCTGTTGGTCTAAACATATTTGAAGAGCCACTTAACCCAAATCCTTTTTCTAATATTTTGGTTAATTTTTATATTCACCCTCCTACGAACCCATCCAATCAAAATCAAGTAGATAACCAACTACCTTTAGTGGTTTATCAACCAAGACATCCACCAAGAATGGCAACACATCCTCCTACCTTTCCATTTCCTATTACTGACCAACATGACAATAAAAACCTTAATAATATCCCTGCTTCAACTCTTCCCAAATTTTATGGCTTGGTCATAGAGGACCTTGATACCTTCCTCTTTGAGTTTGACATCCTTTGTCAAAGTTTTGACTACACCACTGATGCTCAATTTATTCCCTTTCACTCTTAACAAATTAACTCTCAGATGGTTTATGGGCTTGGGGGGTAATGTTGTGTATGATTAGGATGAGGTGAAGACACCATTCTTAAAAAAGTACAAGGAATAATGTAGAGGAAATGACATGAGAGGAGATGATATTTTAGAATGCATCAAAATAGGATGAAATCTTGGAGGATTACATATCAAGGTTTATATTCAACCTACATAAGTCCACAGACCATCAATTTAATGAAGAATCATACAAGTTTCTCTTTTTAAGGGGGATCAATGATGGGTGCACTAAACATTAGACTTTATGATAGAAGGAGATATCACCCAATCAAATTGGGATGATATTAAGAAAATATGTCTTAACTACTCAAGATAAGCTATTAAAAAAAGGAAAATCCTATCACTCTGTTGTAGGCAAATTAACTGGAAATGGAGACTCAAGGACATAAATCACTCACCTAATGTCTGACTTTAAACAATACATTATAAAAAACATGGCCACATAGTTGGATACCATGGAAGAAAAAAAGAAGCATGAAGAAGAAGAGGCAATGCTTGCTCAGTATTGCCCTCACTGTAGACAAAAGAAGAAGGATTGTAGATGCAAAATGGTGGCTAATCTGGAGCTAAACACATACCTACTAAGTTCAACCTAGTAGAAGGAGATGGTGAGAAGGTCTTTTACATCACTCAAAGGTGACCATGGGCTCCAAGGAAAGGTATGCCACAAGACCCCTTGAATTTTAGTGGTCTTTTTCAAATTCTACTTTTAGCAATCCATGGCAACCTCAGTTTAATCCTAATCCTAGAAATTATCAGTCCCAACCTTGGAATAAATCATAGAATCAGTGGAAAAACTACCAAAATCCTCCACCTCAATGGAAAACCCCTCAAGGGAATTGGAAGAAACCCTAAAATAATTGACAATAACCCTAAAATAATTGGCAATAGCCTCAAAATTATTGGCAACCACCACAAGGTAATTGGAAACAATCACCTCAGTAGAGGGGTGGTAAACAATGGCCTAACCAATCATTTTGTTTCTTGAATCAACCTTAAAAACCTACTTCAATACCACCTCCTCCTCCCCCTACTACAAATACATCTCCAACAAAGTCTACGCAGTTGCCAACACAACCAACACCTAATCCCAATAATAAACCCCAGCAATAACAACTCTATTCTTAAAACCCAAATCAATAGCCTATGTATGCTCTAAATATTAGTGAAATCCACCTTAGGTTAGGAAATACACTTCCAACACCATCTTCTCATGTTATAATAGAGCTACCTCTAGAGGAATTACCCAAAGAAGAATTTGCTGAACAATCTATTCAACAAACCTTAATGTAACAAAGTCAACAGTCTAAGATACCTACAAAGACTCCTCCATTTCCTCATAGACTTTATAATGAAATATCCCATCCCTAGGACGAGTCTACTTTTGATATTATTGACCAATTGAAAGACATTTGTGTTAAGATACCCATATTTCAAGCTATAAAAGAAGTTCATATCTATAGTAAAGCAATTAGGGAGGATTTTTTGAAGAAGCCAGGAAGAGAGAAGAAAGAAGAAAGATCCTAGAACTGTCCATGTACTAGGTCAGTTGTCTTATTTAATGCTTGAGAAGGCATCCATTCCCAAATACTCTGATCCTAACAATCCAGTAGTTAATATTGTTATCAATGGGGTTCAGGTAAGAATGCATTAGTTTCCTTATGGACAACCATTAATGTTATGACTAAATACATCATGCAACAAATTAATATTACAAGCTTCAAAGCCACTCCCATAGTCTTACAACTTGTAGATAGTACTATAGTCAAACCTGATGGTATGGTAGAAAAATTGGTTTTTACCCTTGATTATTGGGAATACCCTTTTGATTTCATGATCCTTTCACCCAAGGAAACTTTGGGAGGTTATCTAGTTATACTAGAAAGACCTTGGCTTGGTACTTCTGATATCTTTATAGTATGTAGGTGAGGAAATATGACTATTTCAGATGGTTTATCCACTAAGAAAATTTCTTTCTATTCTCCTGCACAACCTCAACTTGATGAAGATCATGCATTATGGCCAGATATAGGGGAAGAAGGGGATGAGATCTATTATATCCAATATTTTATGATGATAAAAATAGAACCTTTCATTGGAATCCAAGAAGAATATGACATCCTGTCTGGCATTATTTATAATCACTATGGAGTAGCCCACCAGTTTTGTGAAACTACCCCATGTCCCTTGTAGACTATTCTTCCACCTTATCCTTCACCACAATTTTCTACTGCCATAGATTGTTTGTATACATTATTGCCGCATGAAGTACCGTCAACCAGTCTAAGTGAAGTTGCTATGGTATAATTGACTACACCAATTGAAGTTTCTCTTAGAAAATGTCTAAAAATTAATAAAGGTATAACTTTTTCACAACAAGAGGTTATGATAAGATTGCTACAGACTCATCAACAACATTTTACATGGGACTATAGTGACATGAAATGATTAGATCCTAATCTCTTTACTCATAGGATTTATATCAATGAAGACTTAAAACTAGTAAGACAACCCTAGAGGAGTATAAATCCTACTCTTAGAGATATATTCAAAGGAGAATTGTAGAAGTTGTTGAATTCATGCTTTATCTATCCTATTTTTGATAGTCAATGGGTGTCACCTATGGTTATAGTTCCTACAAAAGGGGGTAAATGGAGAGTATGTGTAGACTATAGGGATCTTAATGTTGCAACCAAAAAGGACCACTTCCCTCTTCCTGATGTAGAGCCCATAAAAAAGGCTTGGTATTTCTTTCCCACACCCACAATATCCAAAGTCAATCCAAGTTGGTTTTCTTGTTACAAGGTATGATCCATACCAATGTCCTATCTCTACCTTGTTCCTCCTTTAAAAGTCTGAAGGATCATTTGATGAAAAAAAATACAACAAAGGAATGGGATGAAATCCTTTGGTCTTCTGACTAATGGTGGCCAACCAAATCAAAAAAATAACTAGAGTTTACCTTCCAAAGTTCTCTAACAAACTTCTCTCACAATAGATCTACTTTGCTAGTAGCCCTCCAAGATAGGCTTTTCCCAAACAACTTCCCAAACTTCCAAAGGTCAAAAAAAAAAAAAAAAAGTTTCAGATCCCCTTTATCAAGTTACACATACTCCGAAGGTTGCACCTTCTGATTCCAAATGCAAGGGTCCTATTTCCAACTATCCTCACAAACCTAATTAAGCCAAATATGCCAAATTTACAAAGCAAGTACCATATGTACTTGACCCCAGATCAAATCAATCACATTTTTAGTCTCAAATCACCTCCAAACCACCAATTCCATGGTCGTATAAGTTGGTTCCATCCAAGATTCCTTCTGCAAGTGTTTTTCTTTAATTCTGCACAGACGGTCACATTGAGATGCCCGTCTATAGTTGGATTCTTTGTCGACGTGCTTTTGAGACTTCCCAAAAAAAAATCCAAAATACTATAGTCCATTTTACCTTCTAGAATTTCCTCCAAATTCTGTTAAAACCCAATGGAGAAAATGTTAGAGATGGGCATTTTTATGAGAAATCCTAGTTGTAGGCAGGATTTGGATCCGTTCAAACAAAATTTGATGGACCTCAGCAACCTGATCTAATCAAGACCTTAGAATAGATTAAAATGAAACCTAAGAGTCTCCTAAAACATTTCTAACTAGTTTGAGACACCCATCAATCCAAACAAGTACTCAATCAATCGAAAAATAGGAAATTAGCAGGAAAACTCCAAAA
Source organism: Thuja plicata (assembly GCA_018584345.1). Lineage (NCBI taxonomy): Eukaryota > Viridiplantae > Streptophyta > Pinopsida > Cupressales > Cupressaceae > Thuja > Thuja plicata. The sequence goes on along the minus strand of MU228351.1, from coordinate 259,957 downwards.
ATTCTATATTGCTTCAATTCTCCAAAACATCAATTTCTTCAATGATGACAACAACACCAAACCATGGATTCAATCCCAAGGGGTCTCAAATAAATTCAGCAATGGTTCTCAAACAATTTTCAAACTTGGTGACCTTTGGGAAGGAAGTTACATAATTGTGCAAAAAGTTGTCATGTGTTATCTTGACAACTTTTGCAAAAAGTTGTCAAATCTTGCAACTTTTTAACTTGATGGGTTGGGTGATTTAACCCATGAATTAACTAACTCCTAATGACCTATTAGGAATTAATAGCCAAAATAAACCATTTATTAGACTCAAGCTACCCATATGTTCATTTGTCCATGCTGGCTTATAATATGCAAACAAGGACAATGCCTTACAAGATTGGGTCTTATTGAATCACATCTATATTAACCTATTACAGATGCATAAGATCATGATTATTACATTGTGTCTCCACCTCTAGGTTTTCATTATGTTTTTGGGGTGCCTTTGCACCATACTCCCTGGGTGATTGAATCTCAAGTCCACTTGAGATGAGTTCCTCTAATGTTGTACCTTTCTTATTCATTTGGTCTGCATCCATCCATACTGACTTAGACTCAAGGAGTCCTTTCCATTTGAATAGGTATTGTTTATACACCTTTTTTCTTGTTCTCTTAACAACTTTAGTGTTAAGGATCCTTTCAAGTTTTGCTGGTTACTTGGATTGGGAAGTCTTTCAGACTATCATCTTCTTCCTGTACCTACAATGGATCACCTCTATTTATCTCACCTTTAAATGGGGTTAGATTTACTACATTAAAAATAGGAGATATGCTAATGTTAGGATGTAGTCACAACTCATATGCATTTTTGCCAAAATTATTGGTGATTTGACAGTGACCAAGCTTCCTCATCATAAGTTTGTTATGTTTTCCTTTTAGGAGCCTTTCCTTCTTCAAGTTTGCCCACACTAGATCACCTAAATCAAATTGTACATCCCTTTTTTTCTTATCAGCATGTTCTTTGTACTTCTCTATGGTATTTTGCAATTACAATCTAACCTAATCATGTATCTCTTTGATTACTACAAAAAATCTTCACCATGTGCATTGATGTATTGATTTGAAGGTAAATTCCTTACTTCCAATACTCCTTTGGGATTCAAACCATATACAATCTGAAAGGGAGACTTTTTTGTAATCTTGTTCATAGAATCATTATAATAATATTCTTCCTGTGGCAAGACAGAATCCCACTTCTAACCATTTTGTTTTGTAAAACATCTTAGCAGGTTTCCCAATGTCCTGTTGACCACTTTAGTTTGGCCATCTGATTGTGGGTGGTATATGGAAGAAAAGGACAAGTTTTCTCCTAGCTTTATCCACAAGGTTCTCCAAAAATGGCTAACAAATTTTACATCCCTATCAGAGACAATATTCAATGGGAGTCCATGTATCCTTACCACTTACTTGGAAAAAAGTTCTGCTACATAAGAGGCATCACTTGTGGTTTTACATGGAAAGAAATGTGCAATTTTTCTAAATATGTCCACCATTACAAACACACTGTCAAAACCTTTTTGTGTCCTAGGTAAGCCCATGAAAAAATCCATGCTTACACTCTCCCAAGGCTTTGCAGGAATAGGTAAAGTTTGGTAAAGGACAACATTTTTTTCTACCTTTAGCCTTTTGATATATTACACAAGATTCTACACACTTTCTGACATCCATTTGTAACTTGGGCCGATAGTAATGTCTTTGTAAAAATTTAGGTGTCTTATCTAAACAAAAATATCCTCCCATACAACCATTGTGCTTTTATTTTATGATTTTTATCCTCATAGAGCATTTGGGAATACACAACTATCCTCCTTTGAAGAGTAGGCCTTCCTGAATTAGAAAATTAGAGAACTCCAAATGATACATGTCATCAAAATCAGATCATACCTTATAGATGTCTTTGAAATATTCACCCTCAACATACATACCTTTTAGTGCATCAATAAAAACACTTTCTAACTAAACTTCTGATATAGTCAAAGCTCTTCTACTAAGAGCATCTGCAACTTTATTTGAGACACCATTTTTGTGCTTAATAGTGAAAGTATAGGCTTGTAGGGACTCTACCCACTTCATGTGCCTATGAAATATTTTGTCTTGAATGTTTAAGTAGATTAGGGCCTGATTATTAGTGTAGAAAACAAATTCATTGGGGAGAATATAGTTCCTCCATCTCTTTAGTTCTTTCACTAATGCATATATCTCCAAATCATATGAGGAATACTTTCTGTTAACATCATTTAAGTTTTCACTAAAGAAAGAAACTAGCTTTCCTTCTTGGATAGGCACTGCTCCTATGGCTACATGACTGACATCATATTCAATTTGAAGTTTTTTGTTGAAATTAGGCAGTGTTAAGATAGTTTGTTGGGCTACTTTCCTTTTAAGATATCTCAAATGCTTCATCTACTACTTGGCTCCATGAAAAATTACACTTTTGACCACCTCTAATTGTCTCCAACATGGGAGCACAAATTTGACTAAAATTCTTAATAAATTTCCAATAAAAAGTTGAGAGACCATGAAAAATCCCGGCATCCCCAATTGTCCTAGGATTTGGCCATGAAAGGATTGCACTCACCTTATATGGATCCATTTTCAAGTCACCTTTTCAGATCACAAACCCAACATATGTTAGCTCCTTCTACATGAACAAACACTTATCCATATTGATCATTATGTTCTCTTCATTCAAATTATTTAAAACCATATCTAGGTGTTTTAAGTGTTCTTATTTTTTTTTTCTAAATATTAGAATATCATCTAGATATACAATCACAAACTTTCCACTGAAATCCTTGAGAACTTCATTAATTAGTCTCATGAATGTGCTAGGGGCATTAGATAACCCAAAAGATATTACATTCATACAAGCCTTCATTGATTTTAAAGGCAATTTTCCACTCATCACTTGTCCTTATCCTAATTTGGTGATAACCACTTTTAAGATCAATTTTTGAAAAGTATTTAGCCCCTCCCAAACAATCAAGTAGATCCTCTATTCTAGGCATGAGGAATCTATACCTGATTATGATTTTGTTTATGGCTCTAGAATCTATGCACAATCTCCATATTCCTTCTTTCTTGGGTGCGAAGACAATAGGTACTGCACAAGGGCTCATACTTTTCCCTATAAGACCTGCATCAAGTAGTTCTTGTACTTGTTTTTCCACTTCTTCATTCTATTGTGGAGTCAATTCATAGGCATACTTATTTGGTAGGTTAGCCCCTAGAATGTAATCAATATAGTGAATGATTTACCTCAAAGGTGATAGTGTTTTTGGCATTCCTTTTGAAACTATGCCTTTGTATCCTTTAAGTATTTCCTTCACTTCATTATTGACAGTCATCTTCTTCTTCTCTGATTTCTTGTCAATAATAGGCTCTTTATTTTGGTTTGGCATTGGTATGATTACAAAATAGGGTCTCTCCCCTTCATGGATTATCTTTAGGAAGTACTTACCTCCCATGCACATGATATTTTCTTCCTTCTCCTTATGTTCTTCACTTTCATCAGGCAGTGACACCAAATCTATGACTTTTCCATCCTTGGTTATTTAATAGGTGTTCCTTTATCCATCATGGTGATATTTTAAATCATATTGCCAAGGCCTTCCAAAAATAAGATGGAATGCATCCATATTAACAATATCACATAATATTTTGTCCTTATAAGAACCAATCTGAAACTATACCCATGACTGTTCCTCTACCAATGTCTACTACCCTTTAGTTAACCATGAAACCTAATATGGAAAAGGGTGAGGGATTCTTCTAAGTTTTAACTTCTCTATCATTTCCAAGGAAACCAAATTTTTAGTAGAAATAGAATCTATAATCACTTTGCATACTTTACCTCCTGAATTACATGTCATTTTGAAGATGGATTTCCTCTGTGGTGGATTAGAAGTAGTTGGTGAAGACATGTTTTGTCATTAGTATGAAAGAAAAATAGTTTTGAAATTGTTAGTAACACCAACATCGAAAGTTAGGTTTAGAGAAAACTCGAAAGACAAGTTTACAAGAAAACCTGATGACACAGTGCAACCCAAAAATGTTACAAGGGAACCCAACAGAGTAACCCGACAAAGCAAACCTGACAGAGGAACCTGACAAGTAGAGTACAGTGAAAACCAACAGAATAGTTGATAGAGGAACCTGATAGACCAAAGAGCATCCCGAGCACCAGTCTACCAAGAGACAGTTAGAATCCTGAGAAATGTGGATCTTACTTCTATGTCATATAAACCACTTGTGTTTTATATTTAGCTTTTCTATTAGCCTTAAATCCATTTGTTTAGGGACAAGCAATGTAATTGTAATTATTTTAATCAGTCTAACTGATTGAAAACATGCAAACTAGGAGACCGAGGTCAAGTTCTAAACCTTCGATCATAGAGTTATCTTTGTAATATGTGAAACTCATTAGGTCAAATCATTGTATAAATAGATATGTAATATATCTGAACACGTGTGTGATGGTGATTTTAGCCGAGGAGCACATCTATGGATCAGACTAAGAGTTTTATGCAGAAGAAGAGCCAAGGATGAAATCAGTTTTCATGAACAAGAACCAAGGCTACCAAGCAACAGAGGTATTGATCAATCACAATAGGTGATACATTATACATGTAATCTTTATTGGATCTATAATAAACAATTATAGATTTCACATACTTAGGTCATTGAATATTTTTGACTACATTCTAACAAGTGTAGAAAATAGAAGAAATCCTTGTGAAAGGTGGATTTAACAATCCTTTGTAAATCTCTTAACCAAGTGCACACTAAACAGTGTTGCTAAAGCTCTTAATAGAGTAGACCTTAACCAGTCTCTACATAATAATCCTAATAGGGTAGATCATCAGAAGTGATCAAACTTGTAAGCCTTAACCGACCCCTTCCATTCTGTAGATAGTGAAGCTTTGTGGGTTTCATCCCCACCGTAGTTTTTACCTTGTAACAGGGGTTTTCTGCATTACAAAATCTTGTGTCACGTGTCTATACATTTCATGAATGTTTCTATGAATGTTTTACATGTTAATTGAGTTAATGATTTGATACAACATACACAAAGATAAGGTAACATATATGGTTGGTAATACAATTGATTACTAAAACGATAAAGGTTAAGTGATAAAATTTTTAAGGGTACTGATTTACCCCTCCCCTCTCAGTAAACCATTCCATTATTTCCAACAATTGGTATCAGAGCTAGATCTCTTATTTGGAAAATTTTAAAGACTTAAGAGAAAAGATCATACAATGGAAAGGTACAAGCTAGACAAGATTATTGCCAATAAGAAGTTAGAGATATAGATCTTCTATGAAAAATATAAAGAAGCTAGAATCAAGATATGACAATTGCTGGATGAAAGAAAGATTATGTCATCTCATTGTAATGAAACAAACTATCATGAAGAGGAGATACCTGATTTATTTGAGTCTTCAGGATCTACATCAAGAAAAGAATTAGACACATCTGAAGAAAGCATCACAAGCTTAAATTAAATCAATTAACATCTGGCTGGACAAGTGAAATCTTTGCAAATCGGTCAAGAGACACAGATGGTAAGAATGATTGATGTCATGAACAATGCTAGACAAGCCGAGCAAGAAAGAACACTAACTATTGATGATAGAAGGAAGATTATTAAAAATATATAAGAGAAAGAGTCAGAAATACAAAGACTTACAAAACATCATCATGAGATCACCAATCATATTATTCTTATGAGTCATGAGGAAAACTGAATGAACATAGAACTCATTGAAATGATAGAAGATATTGGTGAGCTAAGAGAAGAAAATGAAAAACTGAAGCATGAAGTGAGAATTCAAAAAAAACACAATGACATGATCAAGAGAGCTGAAGAAAATACCAAAAGGATGGATGATTTTATGGATGGTAAAAGAAGAGTCAACAACAATATTAGGCTAGGGTATACTGAGAATGGAGAATCACCATACCAAGCTGATCCAAAGAATGCCTACACAAATCCAAGACCAAGAAAGAAGTCATGCAATCACTATGGAAAACCAGGCCGCACATCAAATGTTTGTAGGAGAAAAATAAAAGGTATTCCTAAATCCACACCTTCATTCATAGGAAATTTTTATAAATGTAACAAGAAAGGACATAAAGCATATGAATGTAAATCTAAGGTGAAACAAAAAAAGAAGGAAACCTACATGGACAAATACTGTCCTACTTGGAAAATGAATGGGCACACATCTCTTGAATGGAGGAAGAAGAAAAAGTAAGCATGGAAGCCTAAATATCAAGAAAAATCTTATCAACCGAAAAGAGTCGGTAACTCATATGTTTGGGATTACAACACATGGGAAAACTGTACAACATGTGGAAGATTTGGACACAGATGCAAACTGCATGAGAAAATGGATGAGAAAGTCTAGGAGATGGACTAACCCTAGAATGGAATGCTTATACTATCATAAATTTGGTCATCTAAGCAAGGACTGTAGAGACCAAGTGACAGAGACCAACACCTTTTCCAATGGAAATACCATTGAAGACATCAGGAAGATGAGAAACAAAATGTGGAGGAAAGCTACAAACACTGAAGATGTTGGACCAAGCAATGCAAATGTTGACACCTTATCCAATGGATCTGGTGACATCACCACCCCAACCTAAGATGAAAAAGTAAGTATGGAACTGTACTATACTAAGTTATACTTTGCATTTCCATTATACATAGTTAAAATACCAAACTAGCATGATTAAAGAGGCACCATGGTATTACTTGTTATGATTCTATGAATACAATCTCATCGGTTAATGCATACTAAAAAGCATCGGTTAACATACAAAAGCTATGTTGTCAAAGCATACCGAGAATCGTCGATGTATATGTGAAAACCAAGTTAATCAATGTAACCCAAGACACGTTGATAATCAAGAAAAAAGCATTGTTGTCTTTGCTAGATACCGAGATCCATCGGTAAACATATGAAAAGTTGAGTGAGTTGACACTTGCCTTGAGCATCGCATATTTACCAAAACAAAAGTTGGCATGTAACCCAAGTGACTATCTTTGACACCCAAAAAGTGGGTAGAGCATTAATTGTGCCACTTAGGGCACCTTCTATAAATAGGGTGACTAAAGAGCTCATTATTCACCAGAGATTTAGAGCGAAGAAGCAGAGTAGAGTAGAGCGAAAAATAAAGTGACCAGATTGCAGAGCACCCCAAGCAGATTCATGACATTCAGATTTTGAACAACAAAAACTACGTAAGGTTGAAGTAAGTAACAAAGATCATCAAGCTCACTGTTTTATTTTATGGAAAAGCCCTAAATTTTTAAGAAATGATGGCAACCTCGTCTTGCGCTTCCAATTTGAAAAATTCCAAGGATAAGAAGGTTAACCTCATAAAGAACACTACATGTGAGGAACCTCATTATAAGTTCTATCCAGAGGTTGCATCTCAACCTGACAACATTGGAGATTTTTCAGCAATACCACCTAGGTTTTTACTAATTGAGGATGTTCGATCCTACATTCATTGTAAGATTTCTGAAATTGGAGACCTAGAAGTTGAGAAAGCTTACAAGAAGCTATGCAAAGATGGGAACATCAAAGAAGAACACAAAATTATATAGGTGAAAGGGATGACAAATGCCCTAATGTTTCTGAGGTATTTTAAGACCGAATGGATTCGGGTAGTACTAAGAAGAGTGCACGACCGAAAGATGTGGCTAGATGAGCCAAAACCCATCACTAGAGATGTGATACATGCTGTGACTGGTTATCCTATAACCAAGAAGCCCAAGGCACTTAAACACCCTCCTCTCCCTGACATTAAGAAAATTACAGGTGCAGTAAGGGATAACAAAGGATTAAAGGTTAACACCATCAAAGATCCAGAACTAAAATTTGGTGCATGTGTGCTAGGCTACAAGTTATACCAGGCCAGTAGGTTAAACAACATTCCATGTGGAGCAGCTGACAGTGCCCATAAGATAGTAAAGAAGGGTCTATAATTGGACTTATTCGAGCTTCTAATGAAGCAATTGGAGGAGAACATGAGGACAATCAAGACTACAAAGTCTAACTCATGTAAGTTTGGTTCACTTATAATGTGCATATTTTTCTATTTTCAATAATCCTTCCCATTCATAGGAAATTTCAACTGGGACACTTGCCGACTAGTGACCATACAAATCAGTGAATACATCAAGTCACTAGGTGATAAATTTGTATCAGTGATGGATGAATACTTTACTGGTTTTAAGGAAAGAATGTAGAAAAGAATGAGGATTCTAGAACAATTAGTGGAAAAGTATAAAACTGATATATTTTTTATGGTGGAAACTGATTACACCTATATAAAGCTAGCTATACTGAGGGCAACATGGCTAGCACCACTTGACTATGAGGTTAACATAGATCAAGCCACCAATTCTATTGAAGCATTGATTAATGAGCCATTGGACAAGTCACAACTTGGGTTTGGAACCTATGAAGAAGCCAAGGAAATAATAAAAACATGCTTAGTTGTGAAGATGATTGATAGGAAGAAGGACAAAATGGTCAAGACACTAAAGAAAAAGTTTTCGGTAAATGATGAGGAGACTAAACAAAAGGATGACACCGAGGGATAGTCACCCATCGATGAAGAAGAAAATTTGAGTGACTGTGAATCCACAGAGTCCAATGCACCACCACCACCACCAACAAAAAAACTAGGACTACTGCTGCATCTAGGACCAAAAGTTAGACATCAAAGGATGCAAGTCCTTCACCGGTCAAGAAATGAAAAGGACATACAAAAGGAAGCCTCAAACAGGATAAAAAATACCAACAAAAAGAAGAAAGTTCCTTAGAACTAAGGAAGACATAGAGGAAACTAAACATGATGAACAACCTATTAAAAATAAGTTCCCTACCACCATTGATGAGGTATGTGCATCATTATTAAGCCAGGATCAATAACTGACCCCAAGATTAGAAAATGGCTAAATCTGAACCCCGAGGACCAGGATAAGTTAGAAGATGCAATCATTACAACAATGTGTGTATTCAAATATGTACCAATACAATTTGAAGATAAGAAACCACAAGAACTTATGAATAGATTATTGAAAAGGTGGACATATGCACTAAAGGAAAAGAAACAAATAAGGGAAAGAGCCCTAGTTTTAGTTATGCCACCTGAATCTAAGATGGAAGAGATTGAAGAAATTATGAAGAAATATTCCAACAGGTTCTCACCAAAATTAAGAGCCTACAAAGTGCTACAGGGACATATAATTGAGCTTGATAGAAAAAATGAGGATGAATGAAGAAAGATACTTGATGTACCAAAAAGGGATTCAAGGCCCGAGCCACAATTAGATCTTACTGACAGGCCACACAATGAAGAGGATTAGGCTAAACCGAGCCCCGAACATATTCTTATAACTGATGAGGATGTAAATGAAGAAGCATTGAACACAGTAGCTAAGAAGGATATAGACACTATAGATGAAACATGGCCTGATAATAATATCATTGATATTACTGGAGGAGATCCTGTAGATGAGGTACATAAAGATGAAGATGTCACTGTTGTCCCAGACCAAACTGACGAACATGAAACAACTACAGATGCTACACAGGTGAATATACCAGTCCAAATGCCACTATTAATACAAGATATTAACATAATCTCACAAAAGGAAAACTCACTCGAGCCTGATGCAAACATACTCAAAGATATGGGTAATGATGAACAAAAAGATACAACTGATGAACATAATGTAGTAGATGGAGAACCAAAAGAAATAGATGGAGAGAACAAGGACAAAGGTGAAGACGAGAAGAAAGATGATGCTACTCCTAAGGATACCAAAGGAGATGCTACAGATAAACCAACGGTTGATGTGGAGACGTCCACTCCCAACCGACAAGAAAATACTAAGCAGCAGGCAAAAGACACAACACCACCAAACCCTTCATCGAGTACATCTGACCAAGAAAAGGATCTTGATTTGGTTCTACATTCAGGTACTTCCCATACAATATCCAAGAAGAAGAAGAAGAACATGGAAAAAAAACTACAAGTTACACTTGATGAGATTATAGAGATACCGAAATGTGATCCAACTACATTGGATTATGAATCTCTAATTGAGTATGGAGAAATATGTCAGCGAAAAGATATTCAAGAAAATATTAGGAAAGAGCACAAGGAATCAAAAGTGCTACAAATGACAAGTGACATATTAACACAAATTTTCCTAACATAGATGTTGATCACAATGCCCCAATCCTTGATCAACTTACCATTCTTACCGATGCCATCCAATCACAGAATGTGGATGTAGAAAAAGTAATTGAAGAACGAGTCGAGTAGAAGTACCAGTATAAATTAAAAAATAAAATCAGCCAAGAAGTGGTAGAGAACAAGGTCAAGATGTCTGAAAAAGTAAGTGAGTTAGAACCTATCATTTCAGAAGAAATAACCTTAATTCAAAAGTTAAGCACTTTATAGAAATTCACTAAGGAGAATAGTGAAAAGATTGCACAACTAGATGCAGATCTAAATTCTAGTGCTCAAAGTCTCTCAATAATAGAAAATGCAATATAATTTCATTATGCAAAGCTCATGAAAGCTAAGAAGTTGAGACTTCAAATACAAGAGGCAGAATAAAAGTTTAGGGATGAGGTAACCGAGCTACAGGCTCTACTCTTACCAATTCTGACACTACTGCAAAAACATATGAAAATGAAAAGGAAATTAATAGCCACCCTAGAGATGTCTGTCACCAACAACATCTATGATATGCATGCCAGGATCACATTAGAGAAAATTGTACTTGAACACCTACAAGAGAAATGGGAAAAGATGATGGAGGACATGAACAAATCTCATTCCCACATTTTTGACAAGGTGTAAGTGATTACACCTTGGACCTTACTATCAAAAAAGGGGGAAAATTATATGTATAGGAGGAAATTGATAGGATACAAAGGGGAAAATAATATGTATAAAGGAGATGATAAGTGTTAAGACATATACTATACCGACATATACATAGGGGGAGTCATAAATGACAAGGTGAACACATGGTGTGCATTACTAAACATATTAGTATTTTCACATATCAGTTTTTCATACTAATGTCAAAGGGGGAGATTGAGACATGTTTTTTCATTAGTATGAAAGGAATTTTTTTTTGAAACCGCCGGTAATACCAACACTAAAAGTCAGGTTTAGAGCGAACCCGACAGACAAGTTTACAAGCAAACCTGACGATACAGTGCAACCCAAAAATGTTACAAGGGAACCCGATAGAGTAACCTGACAGAGAAAACCCGATAGAGGAACCTAAAAAGTAGAGTACAGTGAAAATTGACATAACAAATGATAGAGGAACTTGACATACCATAGAGCATCCTGAGCACCAGTCTACCGAGAGATAGTTAGAATCCTGAAAAATGTGGATCTGACTTCCACGTCAGATAAAAAACTTGTGTTTTATATTTAGATTTTCTATTAGCTTTAAATACATTTCTTTAGGGACAAGAAATGTAATTGTAATTGTTTTAATCAGTCTAACTGATTTGAAAACATGCAAACTAGGAGATCAAGGTCAAGTTGTAAACCTTTGATCATAGAGTTATCTTTGTAATACATGAAACTTATAAGGTCAAATCATTGTATAAATAGATATTTAATCTATCAGGACACATGTGTGTGATGATGATTGTAGCCGAGGAGCACATCTATAGATCAGACTAAGAGTTTTATGCAAAAGAACAACCAAGGATGAAATAAGTTTTCAACAAAAAGAACCAAGGCTACTGAGTAATAGAGGTATTGATCAATCACAATAGGTGATACATTATACATGTAATCTTTAATGGATCTGTAATCAACAATTGTAGATTGCACATACTCAGGTCATTGAATATTTTTGACTACATTCTAACAAGTGTAAAAAATAGAAGAAATCCTTGTGAAAGGTGGATTTAACAATCCTTTGTAAATCTCTTAACCGAGTGCACACTAAAAAGTGTTGCTAAATATATTAATAGAGTAGACCTTAACCAGTCTCTACATAATACTCCTAATAGGGATGATCATTAGAAGTGATCAAAATTGTAAGCCTTAATCGACCCCTTCCATTTTGCAGACAGTGAAGCTTTGTGGGTTTCATCCCCACCATATTTTTTACCTTCTAACATGGGTTTTCTTTTTTACCAAATCTTGTGTCATGTGTCTATAAATTTTATGAATGTTTAACATGTTAATTGAGTTAATGATTTGATATAACATACACAAAGATAAGATAACATATATGGTTGGTAATACAATTGATTACTAAAAGGATAAAGGTTAATTGATAAAAGTTTTGAGGGTACTAATTCACCCCTCCCCTCTTAGTACACCATTCCATTATTTCCAATAGTTGGTACCTTCAACAATGTTCTCCTCATCATCAATGTTTTCCCTCTTTCTGGTAGCCCATAGTAATAAGGAGATTTCATACTCTAGAAATCAATGTCTTGGATCAAATAATTCCTTCTATCTCCATGGGAACTTGATCCTTCTTTCTCCGAGCATTTGAATGTAATGTGGCCTTCTTGGTTGCAATTAAAGAATTTTATGGGTTGTGAACCCCTTCCTCCAAACCTTCCTCTAAAACTTGGCCTTCTTCCTCTAAAATTTACTTGAGAATTTCCCTCTCCATGAGAGTTTTCTTGTCTTGATTCTCCTTGTGATATGAAGTTTTGTCCTCTTCCTTGGTAGCTTCCTCTTCCTCCATAGTTCCTTCCTTATCTCCTTATTTAATCCTCCACTTTCAGTGCCAATTGATGACATTTATGGACAATGTCTAGGCACAATAGGTTCAATTCATCTTGTATGTTCATGTACTAAGTCCATTTAATATATTTTCTACCTTATCACTTTCATTTTCACCATGTCTCAACTTTATAGTTAATTTTTGGAATTCTTTTGTATAAGTATTGACATCCATCTCTTTTTGTCTAATATTTTGGCTTCTCTTATGTAATTGGACTTCATTATCCTCTGGTACATAAGTCTCCTTGACTTTAGAGACCATTTTGTTCCAAGAACTAATCATACTTCTTCCATCTTCATCCTCTCTCCTTGAACAAAGTTCCACCAAGCGAGGGATGCTCCTTTCAACTTGGGCTTGGCTATCTTGATCTTCTGATTCTCTGGTGTTTCCTCATGTTCAAAGTAATTATTTAAGGATTCTATCCAATCCATGACACTATCAGTATCCATCTTTCCACAAAAGACATGGATCTCTAATTTACTATCCATGGATATTCCTCCCATAAACTTGAGAGCATTTAGAAAGTACTTCTGATCTACAGGAATCTCTTCTTCTTCTTCGTCTTCCTACTTAGGGGTCTCCTCATCACCCCCTTGTTCTCCTTCTCTATCCTAGGAATCATCTACTTCCTTTCTCATCTTTCCCTTAAACTTTTCTAACTATTCCTTCAACAAATGGTTTTTTTCCTCATTTTCTTGCACGCCCTTGGCAAGTTCTGCATTGGTAATCTTAGGTGGCATTCTCTAAGCCTCTCCCTCAAATTCTTCTGCTAACATGTACTCAATTCTTCTCAGAAAATTATTATCCTATGCTCTGATACCAATACTATACAGAGCCCATAATAAAGGCTAAGTGTTTCTTTCCCACACCCACAATAGCCAAAGTTAATCCAAGTTGATTTACTTGTTACAAGGTATGTTCCATACCAATGTCCTATCTCTACCTCCTTCCTCCTTTGAAATTCTCAAGGCTTGTTCAATGAAAAAATATAAAATTAAGGAATGAGATGAAATCATTTGGTATTTTGACTAATGTTGGCTGACCAACTCAAAATATTCACTAGAGTTTACCTTCCAAAGTTCTCTAACAAACTTCTCTCACAATAGACCTACTTAGCTAGTAGCCCTCCAAGATAGGTTTTTCTTAAAATACTTCCTAAACTTCCAAAGGTCCATGAAAAATCTAGACAGTTTCAGATACCCTATATTAAGTTACACATAATCCTAAGGTCACACCTTCTACTTCCAAATGCAAGGGTCCTAATTCCAACTATCCTCACATACCTAATTAAGAAAAATAGGACAAATTTAAAAATAAAGTACCCTCTTTACTTGAACCCCAATAAAATAAATCAGCATGTTTGTCTCAAAATACCTTCAAACCACCAATTCCATGGCTGCATAAGTTTTTTCCACCCCAAACTCCTTCTGCAAGTGTTTTTCTTCAATTCTGCACAGACAGTCACATTGAGATGCTCGTCTACAGTTGGATTTTTATCCATATAATTGGAGCCTCCCCACAAAAAAAATCCAAAATTGTATAGTATATTTTCCCTTATAACATTTCCTCCTAAGTTTTTTAAAACCCAACGGCGAAAATACTAGAGATGGGCATTTTTCTGAGAAACCCTAGTTGTAGGCAGGATTTGGACCCATCCAGACAAAATTTGATGGACCTCTGTAAGACAATCTAGTTAAGACCTCAAATTTGTTGAAAATGAAACCTAAGAGTCTCCTAAAACATCTCTAATTAGTTTTAGACACCCATCAATCTATACAAGTACTCAATCAATCAAAAAATAGGAAATTAGCAGGAAAACTCATAAAGTTATTTATTGCTTCAATTCTCCAAAACATTAGTTTCTTTAACAATGACAATAAAACCAACCCCTATATTTCATCCCAGTGGGTCTCAAATAAGCTCTCCAATAGTTCTCAACCAATTTTCAAACTTGGTGACCATTGGAAAGGAAGTTATATAATTGTGCTAAAAGTTGTCATGTGTTATCATGACAACTTTTGCAAAACGTTGTCAAATCTTGCAAATTTTGCACTTAATGGGTTGGGTGATTTAACCCATGACTTAACTGAATTATAATGACCTATTATGAATTAACAACCAAAATCAACCCCTCCTTAGACTCTAGTGGCCCATATGGTCATTTTTCCATGGTGGCTTATAATATGAAAACTAGGACAATGCCTTACAAGATTGGGTCTTATTGAATTACATCTATATTAACCTATTATAGATGCATAGGATTATGATGATTAAATTGTATCTCCACCTCTAGGTATTCATTTTTTTTTTTGGGGCTCCCCTGCACCACTTCCCTTCATAGATCAAGTCTTAGATAATTTGGCAGGCAAACAATATTTCTCATTTTTGGATGGGTTTAGTGGTTACAATCAGATTAGGATTGTTCCAAAGGACCAAGATAAAACTAAATTCACATGACCACGGGGAAATTTCAACTACTCTTGTTTTCCTTTTGGTCTTTGTAACGCCCCAACAATATTTTAGAGGGCAGTCATTAGCATCTTTTCTGATATTTCACATGACTGTATGGATATTTACATGGATGACTTTACTGCCTATGGCTCAACTTTTGAAGAAGCACAAACCAACTTGGGAAAAGTTTTGGAGAGTTGAGAAGACCACAATTTGTCTTTGAATAGTAAAAATTTCTTCATGATGATGTAAGAAGGTGTAGTCTTGGGCCATTATATCTCAACAACAGGAATTAAAGTGGATCCATCTAAAATTGAGGTGATTTCTAACCTTGTTTTCCCTACTAAACATAAGGAAGTCATAAGTTTCTTGGTGCATGTAGGCTAATAATAGAGGTTTATTAAATATTTCAGTCAAATCACAACACCATTGTATAATATTTTGAAGAAGGAAGCTAGGTTTGAATGGACATAAGATTATAACAAAGCTTTTGACAGCCGCAAAGCATCTCTGACTCAAGATCCTATGTTTAAAGGAACAAATTGGTCATTGTAATTCCATATTCATACCGATGCATATGATTATGCCATAGGAGTAGTTCTAGGATAGAAAGAAGGATCAATTGATCATGCCATCTACTATGTTAGCAAGAATATCTAGGGGGCTGAATTCAACTACATTGTCACTCAAAAAGAAACATTGGTAGTCATATATGATCTTAACAAATTTAGGCATTACATAACCATGTATCAAACCTTTGTACACATAGATCATACACTAATTAGGTATCTCATGAATAAACATTCTATTGCTGGAAGGTTAGCAAGGTGGTTGTTGTTAATGCAAGAATTGCATATAACAAATGTTTACAAGCCTGGAGAATCTAATGTTATGATTGATTTTCTATCTAGACAACAACTAAAAGATGATCCTATAGCCATTGATAATTCCTTTCTAGATGAACACTTATTTTCCATAACTACTCACAACCTTGGTATGTAGATATGACTAATTACTTAGCTGTTGGTAGGACTCCTCCTCACTTCTCGCCTAAGGAAAGAAGGTTACTTCTAGAGAAGAGTTTAAACTTCTCCTGGATAGATGATTGTATGTTCTATACTGGTCTAGAAGAGATCATGAGAATATGTGTGCATGAGGATGAGACCTATGATATTCTTCATGCTTTACATGATGAACCATGTGGCGGTCACTTTGAAACCAAGAGAAAAACTATGAAGATTCTCAATAGAGGATACTACTAGCCAACTCTACATAAGGATACAAAAAAATATACCAAGAAGTGTGATAGGGATTAGAGGATGGGTAGACCAACCAGATCAGATAAAATTCCTTTATTTACCCAAGTGGCTGTGACTCCATTTGACAAATGGGGCCTAGACTTTGTAGGTCCATTTGAACCATCCTCAAATGGAAAGTACTACATTATGGTATGTACAAACTATGTTACTAAATGGGTTGAAGGTAGACCAATGAATCATTCTAGGGATAATAAGGTTTCTAAATTCCTATATGAGGATATTTTCACTAGGTATGGAGTTCCAAGAGAAATAGTTAGTAACTAAGGAGCCCAATTCACTTCCACATTGATTACAACCTTGATTAATGCATATAACATTAGGCACACAAAATCTTAACCCTACGATCCTAAGGCCAATGGGAAAGCATAAGTTACCAATAGATAAATTGAATATATCCTTATTAAGATACTTTCACTCCATAAGATGGATTGGGCCAATAGACTACAAGAAGCCATATGGGCCTACCAAACTACTTGGAAAACTACCACAGGCTTCATACCTTTTTAGTTGGTGTATGACAAAAGAGTTGTTATGCCCATTGAATTTGGGCATAAAACAATTAGAACAACTTTAAACTTGGAGATGGATCTCACCACTGCTTAAAAGGATAAAAAAATATAACTAAATGCTTTGGATGAACACAAAAATTCAGTCCTACAACACACACAGATTATATAGAATCAGAGGAAGAATTGGCATGAAAAATATATCAAGGAAAATAAATTTCAACCTGGATATTGGGCTCTTCTCTATGATTCTAGATAAAAAGATACTCTAGATAAATTCCAAACCTGCTGGTTGGGACCGTATGAAATCATTGAAGTATTTCCAAATGGCACAGTACAACTGACCACAATTGATCACATGGGATTC
This sequence comes from Thuja plicata, assembly GCA_018584345.1. Lineage (NCBI taxonomy): Eukaryota > Viridiplantae > Streptophyta > Pinopsida > Cupressales > Cupressaceae > Thuja > Thuja plicata. The sequence goes on along the minus strand of MU228351.1, from coordinate 242,454 downwards.
AAACTTCTTGTCAATGACCACCATTTAAAAATGTATAATAAGCTAACTAGCAGACTAGAGTTCATGCAACAGTTCAAGGAGGACCAATCCTATGTGTTTTTTGCATCCAAAGAAGTAGGATTGCATGTCCTCAATTCTCCTCTATAGGATTGCTAAAATCATGATGACATAATAAATATTTCCACATTCTATGGAAGTACCTTTTCTTCATAATAAATTCACATCAGCCGTACCATTCTCTTTTTCTCTCACGTCATCATCACTTCATCACACCTTTCCAAACTCCACTTCCACTTATTCTTTCAAGAAATTGTGCATCTCATTCATTGATGATACAAGTGGAAGGTACACAAAAGGTATGTTGATAATTTATTCTACTCAAGTGCATTTATTTAACTTCAATTCCATTTATATTGATATGCCATATGACTATTAGAAATTATCCTACATTGCACCTTCACCAATAGGCAGACCTATTGTTTCATTAAGGTTGGGGGGATAATGCTTGTGTATCACCATGCGTGTCATTTCTATTCATATTACATTACGTCAACACCCACATTGTGTCAATATTATTAGAGGGAAAGTGTATGTGAATGAAATTTGATATGATGGTTGAAATGAATTAAATATTTTTAGTACTCCTTTTTATTGTGTCGCTCATAATACCTCTCGCAGCTAAAGTGTTATTATCTCGACTGTAATATTTTTGAATTTTGTGTCAATTTCAAATGGTTGCAATCTTGTTTTTGGGATTGGAAGAGAGAAGCAAGGTGTTTGCAAAAGGAGAAAGTGAAGATTAATGAAGTGTTAAGGAAGTTGAGGGATTGTTGATTTTTAAAGATTATTTAAGTCCTGTAGTTGTTTATGAGACATTTGTGAAGGGTATTGTGTAGAATTGAGTTTCAACATGGAAGGACCTCCTGTCCACCATGAACCCACTATTTACACTGTCCTTATTGAGGACTAAGAGTGTCAACAAGCATTCCAGAATTGTGGTTGGATGGATTATTTCCTCAAGCTTATAGAATTTAATGATGACATTGCCCTAGAATTTTCCTAGACACTCAAAAATGATGTAGCCAACATGAAAGGGTTAAGGGTAAAGGTCACAAAAGAGTGTATATATGAAGTGAATGGATTTATAGCTATAGATGAAAAATTTCCAGAGTCAAAGGATGCAAGAAAAACTCACACTCAATTCACTCATCTAAATGACCTTGCTCTAGAGGTGGATAAATAAGGCACAAATAGATTATCACTATCACATGATTATATACAAATAGCTGCATATGAGATGAAATACCTAACTTGTGAAGGAAAGCAATCATGTCTTTAGTCTCTTCAATTCAATATTCTCAATCATATACACCATGGATGAAGGATGAATGTTCCCAATGTTTTATACAATCTATTCTTGCACAGTGCTAGTGAAGTTCAAAAGGGTAAGATTAACTCTGTACTACACCACTATTTGATTAAGATTTTGGTAGAAATAGAATTAAATGAAGCCTCCAATATGTCTTGGAAAGAATTTTTAGCTATTAGGATGTTCACATCAAATAATGTAGGTCCTAGAAGACATCCATTAACCCATAGGGTTAGTACACCTAAAGGAACCTTTAAAGTTAGGGAAGAACCCTCCTCAGGGGTGTATCCTGAAGATCCTCCTATAGCTGAACCTCATGCATCAAAAACCTCATCCATTAATATAGAGCATGCCCCACCAATGCCTAATGTTGAGAGATCTCCACAAAGTTCTATGAGGACTAAGTCTACAACAAAGAAAAATAAGGGGAAAGAGAAGGAGGTTGAACCAGAGGAGGAAATGGTAGAGAAACAAGATACTATAAAAACATCTCCTAGTTCTAAAAGGAAAAGGACTGTTACAAAATACCCTTCTATAGCCACTACAGAGATGAAGAAACCTCCTAGGAAATCTAGCAAAGTAAATTCCTCTGAGGTTAGTTAGGAGACACCTACTAGAAGAAGCCATAGGTTGAAAGAGAAACCTCCAAAGAGGACTCATACAGAAAAAGGTAGTGCTTCTATTAATGTTGAATCCTTTATTTTTATGAAAGAGGGTGATGGTTTAGATACCTATCAAGGAGAGGATGACATACCAGAGGAGCCAATAGAAGAAAATTTCCCACAGGGAGAGCCAATAGGGGAAATGTTTCCACAAGAAGAGCCAAATGTTTTTATGGAAAAAGATCATATACAACAAGGCCAAGATTTTGATGGTCTTACAAATTTGGCTATTGCAACACAACAAATGGTTGAGACTGCTATAATATTTTGGATAGGGGGTCCGATAAACTTACCTATAGAGGACCCGCAAGAAGAAGAGGAAGAACCAGATACTCCTAACATTTCTACTCCACTTTTTGTAGGCTTAAACCTATATAAATAAATATTATTGAAACAAAGTCAGTGGGAGTTGGAACCTATAGAGAGTAATCGATAATCAAAGGATTGAAATTCATAATAAAGATGCCGAGATCACTAAGTTGAAGGATAGGATCACTATAATCACACCAATGATTCCCAAGCTTAAACAATGAAGATCACCTTCCATAGTTTATACCCTCTTTTTAAAGGAACAATATTTAAATTTTAGGTTGATAAGGGTTGTCAAAAGGTTAAATCCTTCTCTGGAAATAACTGAATAATTTTATGAGATATTCAATTCCTCTCCTGGCCATAAAGAAATTATTATGTGAGTTATATTTGCATAATTTGTTTGTTCCTCATAATACTACTTGGAATCCACTTGCATATATTGGAGATATCCAACTATGAGCACACATGTCATGGATTCAAAATGAGATCAGTAGGGAAAGATATGTTGGTCCACATAGAAAAGAGGAAACAAATGCTCCCTTACAATTAAGGGTTGAATGCGAAGAGACTAGGACACTGTATTATGACTGGTTGTGGTTATTTACAGAGGATTCTCACAAGAAAATAATTCAATCTTTAAGAGAAGAGGCATTCCTAGAATATGAGTAAATGACTAGGAATGAAGGGAAATTATCCCTTGGACCCATTATCCAGTGCTAGAACAACCTTTTTGAGGTTCTCCAGTGTGTTGAGCCTCATTCACTGTAGAACTACCTTGTAGCAGCCCAAAGAGCACCCAAGTATATACAACTGGCCTGCACAAAACAAGAACATTGGCTTACACTCACATTGCATCCCCCACTTCTACTCTGGCCACTCCTCAATATGACAAATAATGGGAATGCATATGATATAGAGTCTAAAAGGACTAGATGGGACAAGATGGAGAAAAACAAAGGATACTATTGGAATTGGCCAAAGGAGGAGCAGGACAAGGATCAAGCAGTGACTTCAGAATGAATACAAGGATTAGGAATTTATCCATTGCTGGAGGACCAATAAGAAGTTAGCTTGGGGAGTAATGATGGGCTGAAATAATAACCTATTTTGTCCTATTTTCTCTTTTTTTTTACTTGGAACTGTTATAGGTGTAGACGTCCAAAATCGTCCTTATATTAATTTAATTAATATTCCCATAACATTATAGTTAATTTTAATTAATTATATTTGTTATATTCTTCTATCTATTTAATTAAATTTATTTAATTAAA
>MU228351.1:137019-161671 GCA_018584345.1 Thuja plicata | reverse complement strand
ATTGTCTCAGAATAAATGTCCATAATAGAAAACATAATATAGTCCATAAGGTGCATCATAAAGCATAAAATCCATAATGTCCATAGTGCATCAAAAGTAAAGTGTCATATGCTAAATCTATCATAAGAAGAAAAACTGGAAAACTACGATGGGGTTCAGGGTGAGGCCTCACAGAGATGTTCCTGAGACTATGGTGAAGGGAGATCTTACAAGAGCCTTGTCATCGATCCCACAATAAGTACTTATGATCCATGATGTGAGAGCATGTTACATGTGCAAAATCAGAGAAGTTGGAATTTTGAGTTGAGGGAAGCCTACAATAAACTATGTGAAAATGGAGCTTTGAAGGATGATCATTAGCACATTGCCGACAAAGGGTCAGTCCATGCCCTAGACTCCCCATGCAAATTCAAAGTTGAATGGATCAGGATTGTGCTAAGAAGAACACATGATATGTGTCTATGGCTGGAGAATGGACCAATAAAGATCATAAAAGATATCATCCACCAAGTTACTGGTTACCCTATTATGAAAGGGAAATGAATTATGCATTTTCAGAACAAGGAAGACATTGAGAAGTTCACTTTGGCCGAGTGGAACAAGAGAGAAATGACAATTTCAACAATCACAGATCCTAAAATTGACTTTGGAGTTAGAGTGATTACACACAATTTTTACCAATCGAGAAGATTGGATAGTGTCCCATGTGTTATGGTTGATCAACCATGGAAGATAGTGAAAAAGGATCATACTTATGATCTTCCCAAGCTACAAATGACTCAACTTATTGAGAACCTATCAACAATTAGGAAGGCAAAGAACTCTATGTGTAAGTTCAGACCCTTACTAGTTTGTATATTTTTCTATGTTCATAACACTTTTCCTACTATAGAAAATGTAGTATGGAGTCAGGAATGACCTATAACAGTACAGATTAATGAGTCCATACATCAGTTGGGAGAGAAATTTGACACCTTCATGGGTAATTATTTTTTTAAGTTTAAGAAAAAGATGAGATTAAGGAGCAGAATCCCTGTATCACAAGTAGAGAAGCATTATGATGATGTTTGATTTTTAGTTGATACTGATAACACTTATGTACCAGCTATAGTACCAAGGGTACATGAATTAAACATAGATAAAACATCTGCAACAATCACAACTCTACTAGCTGAGGAATTTGATAGAAAGACTATGAGATTTGGAAATTATGAAGAAGCAAAATCAAAGATAACTTAATATTTGAAGGCTGCAAAAATGGAAAGGAAGAGAAAGAAAATAGTGAAAATATTGAGAAAATTTTAGGAGAAGAAGAATAGGAAGATGCACCAGTACAGATCACACAGGGTTAAGGTGAGGACCAATCTAGTGACTCTGAAGAAAGTGAAGAAGAAGATGTGGAAGTGAACAAGAAGGGTAAGAAAGTAATGGTTGCTGAACCAACCAAGAAGAGGAGTTCACAACATAAATCTACTCCTCCTGCCACATCTAGACTAAGAAAAAGGGCATCTACAATTAAAAAATCAGCCAAGCCACCAAAGAAAACATTAGTAAAGAATGCTGAAGGGGAGAGTTCAGGGAAAAGGATACAAGTTCTAACTGAAGCTAAGCCGAGCCACCCTAAGAGGAAGCCAAGAAGGAAATACATTATGGGAAAAGATGAAGAAGATGAAGAATTGAAAGAGACAGAGGACATAAAAAAATTCAAATTTTCTACACATAAACATCCTACCAATGTTGATGAGATTTGTCATAACATCAGGAGTTCAGCAGGTTTGTCTGGATTCAAGTTTATTAAGTTTCAAAAGTTAAGTAAAATTGATAAGGAAAAGATAGAAGAAGCAATGGTGAATATGTTATTTTCATACAAGATGACACCATTAGAGATTATAAATCTAGTCCCTGATGAAATAGAAAATAAGATTGATGAGAGATGGCATCATGTCTGTTGAGCATTGTTTTGACACAAGCCAACTTGCTAGGATCTCGGGATTCAATTTCCTCTCTTGAAAGAATAACGGGGTTATTACCAAGGTTCTCCAGGGTCGCATCACAACCTTCTTGGTTACTCAGTTGAAGATAAATGTGATTGTTCATGAGGAGGCATTTGCTAGTTCATTCAAGACATCAAACTGCTAAAAACTTTTAGTTCTTTTCTTTTTTTTGGTATTTCCGTTTTAACAAAATGGGGTTTGATAAACAAAAATGTAATTTTGTATTTTTTTGAAATTTTAGATTTTCAGAATTAAAAGATGGAAGAGAATATAGAGTAGAGAAATGAGAAATAAGAAAATGACTAAAAATGAAGTCCTACAGACATAAACCATTATAAACCCTTCCTTACGAATTTAATGATGGGAGAGATTTGGAGTAAAACCCGCAAAGCATAAATCAGACCAAGTCATAATTCACTACCCCACGGATGCAAGCGTTTGGAGAGAAAACGTGTTCACTTGTGCAAGGTATTCAAAATCGATCAAATCATGGAGCCACCAAGATGTGCGCACCCAAGAGATAGATTTATCGTTAATCCCAAAGATGATCTCTTCCATGCGTTTGTCACAGAAAGATAAAGTGAACAACAACAAACTCCAACTAAAGGAAACACGAATTTGAAGCACAATAAACAAGAGGCTCTCTGAAAATAATGAATAATGCAAGAATACATCCAATAATTTTGCATAGGTAGCATCAATTCACACACCACGAATGAAGCACAAAATGTATATCTTTATTGCATTAAGAATCCAACCCTTTACATCAATTTGTGATTACAATATACAGAATTTGATCCACAACTATGAATTCCAAATTTTAGGGCATCAAAGAGAAAAATAAATTAAACTAAAAATTTTCTAAAAACAAAACTACTCTTAACTAATACTAAATAACTTGTATGGATCCATGAATCCATTTACACTCAATTTTCCCATGCAAGGAGGGTCAAACTTACCAAGAAGAAAGAGAAAAGACGGAGGGTTTCTTCTGAAAGCTTGAAGTCTTCTTCTTATTTTTGGGAGTCTTTCTTGGAATCTTCATCTGGAAGCTCTTCTAGTGATGGAGACTGATAGGGGAACCTTAGTCCCTTCAAAATGAACTCAATCTGACCATCAATTAGATCTGGAGTTCAACTGGTGTGCAAAAAATGTGATCTCACTGGAAACACCCATTTTTTCAGAACCTGACCTCTACTCCAAAACTTTAGTGTCAAATTTTTTTAAGTGTTTATCATCAAAAATCCGGTCCAAAGTTTTGACTTGTCAGAGGCTGAAAAGGCCAAAATATCTGGAAGGCTGAAAAGGTTGAAAAATCAAAGGGCCAAAATGGCTGAAAACTAGGAGGGCCGGAAGGCCAAAGCACCTGGGAGGCCGAAAGGGTGAAAGACTATTCTTCTTGTAGGGGAAAAAAGGCCAAAAACTCTGAAACCTCTCTTAAGGAAATCTCTTAAGTGTTGGATATTACTTCTTCAAAACTACTTTATGGTCCAAGGGGTCAGTTTGGGAATACCTCTGTGCATGCAGCTCGGAGTCTTTGTATGATCTCCTAAACTTCCTCGTAGTTTATCTCCTTCCTTTTTTCCCTATTAATCTTCCATTATTGCTTTTCTTTGAAGGCAGATAGCTTGGAAGAAAAGAACTAGATCTCCTCTATGTGATTTTTCATCTTCATCATTTCTTCCTTTGAATGAAATAATTGTTGTAGGGCTTCCTTTTTCCCTACACCTTTTTTGATGTTCCTGAATTGTTGGACCACTTCTTTAGGTGGCCGTAAGACATGCTTATTTTCATCCTGGTACAAATCAAGGCTGATCCCTGTGAAGAAGATATATATTTCTTCTACCCATTCCAAGACCTTTTTCTATTTATCCAATATGGAAGCTTGACATTTCTCATAAATGCTAATTATCTTGATTATGTGCTTGATCCATGTCTCAAAATTGTCCAGCTACTCACCTTCATATATTTTCACCCATATTGCTCAAAATCCTCCTTCTAATGTACACTTTCTTTGATGAAGGATGGGGTTAAACCTGCCAACAAATCTGGGGTGTTTCTTTTATCCAACATTGCCTGGAATGAGGCCTCCTGGCAATTGGGGTCAATGGGACCAACCATTTTGTTAACGAACCTCTTCAAGGATGAAGATGAAGAATTGAAAGAAACATAAGACATAAAAAAATTCAAAGTTTATACACATAAACATCCTACCAATGTTGATGAGATTTTTCATAACATCAGGAGTTCAGCAGGTTTGTCTGGATTCAAGTTTATTAAGTTTCAAAAGTTAAGTAAAATTGATAAGGAAAAGATAGAAGAAGCAATGATGGATATGTTATTTTCATACAAGATGACACCATTAGAGATTGGAAATCTAGTCCCTAATGAAATAGAAAATAATATTGAAGAGAGATGGCAACATGCCTGTTGAGCGTTGTTTCGACACAAGCCAACTTGCTAGGATATCGGGATTTGATTTCCTCTCTTGAAATAATAATGGGGTTATTCCCAAGGTTCTCTAGGGTCGAGTCACAACCTGATTGGTTACTCCATTGAAGATAAATGTGACTGTTCATGAGGAGGCCTTTGCTAGTTCTTTCAAGACATCAAACTGCAAAACACTTTTAGTTCTTTTCTTTTTTTGGTATTTTCTACTTTAACAAAATGGGGTTTGATAAACAAAAATACAATTTTGTATTTTTCTAAGATGTTAGATTTTTAGAATTAAAAGATGGAAGAGAATAGAGAGTAGAGTAACGAGAAACAATCAAATGACTAAAAATGAAGTTCTACGGAAATAAACTATTATAAACCCTTCCTTGTGAATTGAATGATGGGAGAGATTTGGAGTAAAACCCGCAAAGCATAAATTAGACCAAGTCACAATTCACTACCCCATGAATGCAAGCGTTTGGAGAGAAAATGTGTTCACTTGTGCAAGGTAATAAAAATTGATCAAATCACAGAGCCACCAAGATGTGCGCACCCACAAGACAGATTTATCATTAAGCCCAAAGATGATCTCTTCCATGCATTCATCATAGCAAGGTAAAGTGAACAACAACAAACTCCAACTAAAGGAAATGCAAATTTGAAGCACAATAAACAAGAGGCTCTCTGAAAATAATGAATAATGCAAGCATACATCCAATAATTTTGCATAGGTAGCATAAATTCACACACCACAAATGAAGCACCAAATGTATATCTTTATTGCATTAAGAATCCGACCCTTTACATTGATTTGTGATTACAATATATAGAAGTTGATCCACAATTCTAAATTCTAAATTTTAGGGCATCAAAGAGAAAAATAAATTAAACTAAAACTTTGCTGAAAAGGAAACTACTCTTAACTGATACTAGATAACTTGCATGGATCCATGAATCCATTTACAATCAATTTTCCCATGCAAGGAGGGTCAAACTCGCCAAGAAGAAAGAGAAAAGACGAAGGGTTTCTTCTAAAAGCTTGAAGTCTTCTTATTGTTTCTGGGAGTCTTTCTTGGAATCTTCATCTGGAAGCTCTTCTGGTAGTGGAGACTAATAGGGGACCCTTAGTCCCTTCAAAATGAACTCAAGATGACCATCAATTAGATCTGGAGTTCAAATGGTGTGCAAAAAATGTGATCTCGCTGGAAACACCAAGTTTTTCAGACCCCAACCTCTACTCCAAAACTTTTAGTGTCAAATTTTTTTAAGTGTTTATCATCAAAACTCCGGTCCAAAGTTTGGACTTGTCACAGGCTGAAAAGGCCAAAATATCTAGAATGCCAAAAACTCAGAGGGCCAAAAAGGCCAAAACTCAGAGGGCCAAAAGGAAAAAGCACCTGGGAGGCCAAAAGGCTGAAAGATTATTCTTCTTGTAGGGGTCGAAAGGCCGAAAACTATGAAACTTGTCTTAAGGAAATCTCTTAAGTGTTGGAGATTACTTCTTCAAAACTGATTTATGGTCCAAGTGGTCAGCTTGGGAATACCTCTGGTCCTACATCTTGAAGCCTTTGCATGATCTCCTAAAAATCCTCATAGTTTATCTCCTTCCTTTTTGCCTTGTTAACCTTCCGTTCTTACTTTTCTTTGAAGGTAGTTAGCTCAGAAGTGAAGAAATAGATCTCCTCTACGTGATTTGTCATCTTTATCATTTATTCCTTTGAATGAAATAATTAATGTTGCAGGGCTTCCTTGGTCCCTACACCTGCTATGATGTCCCTAAATTTTTGGACCACTTCTTTAGATGGCCATAAGACATACTTATCTTCATCCCGATACAAATCAAGGCCGATCCCTATGAAGAAGATATCTATTTCTTCCACCCATTCCAGGATCTCTTTATGTTTATCCAATATGGAAGCTTGACATTTCTCATAAATGCTAATTATCTTGATTATGTGCTTGTTCCATGTCTCAAAATTGTCCAGCTCCTCACCTTCATATATTTTCACCAGGATCTGGAAGCACTATTTTTTGATGATCTGTAAACCCTAGAGGGTGGCTCTCCATTTGCTTGTCTCAGAATCCAGGCCACCCTCATCTATCATCAAATCAATCAAATTGGTAGCCTCTATTAGAATAACCCTATAAGGTTTGAATATTTGCTTGATGACACCTTCCCTGTATTGCTCAAAATCCTCCTTCCAATCTGCACTTGCTTTGATGAAGGATGAGGTTAAACCTACCAGCAAATCTGGGGTGTTTCTTTTATCCAACACTTCCTGGAATGAGGCCTCCAGGTAGTTGGGGTCAATGGGACCAACCATTTTGTGAATGAACCTCTTCAAGGCTTCATTTTGTTCTGTCAAGGTCTTTATGGTCTCTTTGTCCTTACTCATAAAACCCAGAGCATGTTTGAGCCCTAAGGATACTAGTGTCTTTCTCCCTTCCTTGGTAGGTTCCCCCAAATATACCTCCTTAAATGTATAGTCTTCAGATGTAGTTTGGGCTTGAGAGGTGCTAACGGATGGGACTGCCACCTGTGCCTTCTAGTGCCTGCTAGTGTCCTAAGTGACATAGGACATTGTCCGCGCTGGTAATATAATTTTTTCCTGATGAAAGGCTTTCCCTAAGGATGCTATATCCATATTTTCCCCTTCATCCTCATCTAAATAGGTTCTTCTCCTTGAATGGATTTCTTTAGTAAACTAGGTAGGTCTACCAGATGTAGTGACCGACTCATATGGGGTAACTTGAAGAATTGAATCTAAATTTTGGGACCCTGGAGTCACCTCTTTGTCTGGCCCCTCTTCTTGTTCCTGTCTCTATTCCCCTTCACATCCTTCTCCTTGGATTTCTTCTTCCTCTTCCCTTTCCTTTTCTTCCTTTTCATCCTCTTGCATTTCCTCATCTTGTTCTCCCTGGCTTTTGTCTTCATCTCCTGAGGAACTAATTGAAGCTTCGGTATTGAGACCAGTCACAAACTTCAATGTGGAATTGAAGGGTGATGTAGCTTCTCTGGTTACTGATCTTCCAGGGGTCAAGATGTGGCAAGTAAAAGGGCTCGATGATGGTGGAGTAGGTGTTGGGAGATGTGGGATTGGAAGTTGAAGAGTAGTTGGTGGAGTTTGGAGAAATGGTGGTGGAGTAGGAATCTGAGGTGGGAGAGTAGTTGGTGGAGTAGGAATGTGAAGGGGCATTGTAATAGTATTGGTCTTTGTTGTAGGCTCATTGGTAGTCACCCCTTGGGTGATTAGAGACTCTTAATTCCTGAGCCCTTGATCTACTTTAGAACTTTCTCCCATGTTGGGTAGATTTGGCTTCGGATTAGTAAATTGAGTGGGAGGTGGAGTTAAGATTACCTGTGGTTGAAAAAGAGAAGGACCACCTACTTCATATCTAGTTACATAACCCGGTGTATCTTGGCTTGCGTCCGAGAAACCTTCTGGACCCTCAAAGTCTGATATTTGGAACTCATATGATCCTAGAGAATCTAAGGGGTTATCTTGCTCTTTAGGATCCTCCTATTATTTCTGAATAATCTCCTTTTCTATCCTTTTCTGAGACCTTGTCCTTTTGACTAGAGGGACCTCTTCCTCTTCCTCTCCTTGCGGGTCTTCCTATATGGTTTCTAATTATGGAGATGCAGAAGCTTTCTTCCCCTTGTATGTCTTCTTCCCCTTTCCGGTGGTAGGAGGAGATTGTCCAGAGGTAGAGGGTCCTTCATATGGTGGAACTTGTTCTGGCCTAGTGGGAGGATCTATTTGTCTAGTCATTCTTGTCCTAGGAGCCTTTGGCCTTGGGTTTGACCCATACTCTACTGCGCATCCATGGACATATACAGTGCTTGGCTTCTGTGGCGATGCCTTCTTTTATTTGGATACTGTATTTATCTCCCCGCGTTGCTTATCCACCTTCTTGGGTGGATCCATACATGTTTTCATAGGTATTGGGCTCATTTTGTAGGGCCTCTTAATCTATTCTTCCATTGTTCTCATCACATGCCTTGCCCAGAAATTTATGTTGCCATTTTCATCTTTGTTGACCTCTGCGTTCATGATGGGCTGGTCATATATCTTGTCGTCTATATAGATGGCCTCTAGGACCTCCTCTGAATCATACTCCCAAAATTTTGGGGGAATAGAAGTCTTTATGACTTCTTTTTCCAAGGTAAGAGTCATTCTGTAATAATCTCAGATTCTGACCTCATGATCATCTATGCAGTTCATCCAGTGATCCTCCAGGTGTGGTTCATGAATGTAGAACTTTCCAATAATATGATTTTATGTGCCTATAGGGTCAAATTGAGGCCACACTATGCTGTAAAGATTTAGGGGATATTCATCCCATTCGAAGGCCAAAGATTTACATACTTTCATGTCCTTTAGGGTATATGGTCCTAGTGAGATGGGAAAATCCCAACAGTGCTTTTTCTTGTGTTTTATGTGTTCATATGCATCCACGAGCTGCCGAGCCATCTCCAAAATGATTATCCAATCGGATGGATATCTAGGCAACTTCTTTGGATTCATAGTTGATACCACTATCTGAATGTACATGAAGGTTCTGAATTGTATGTAATAGGAACCTATGGCCCTCACCTTGGCAGCCACTTCTTCTGAAATCCTTTTTGAAAAATCACCTTCAATAGATTGGATGATTGCAAAAATGAAGGCATCATTGACTATCCGGTAGTCTGGGATATCTTCTGACATTTTTCCCTTTTCTGTAGTTGGGGGTACATGATATGAGGCCATGCATTGGAATCATTTAGGCTTCCTCTCTTGATGAGTCCTTGGTAATCTACCCTTACTACCAGTAGGTACACTATGTAAGTACTCATATAAAACTTAGGGTTGTGTTTCACGGCCACTAGCTATTCATCTAACCTGTCACTGATAATGGTCCCCCAGTTGAACCTAGACCTATGGCCCTTGAGTCTTTCTATCACAAGAATAATCCAATTCTCTAGTTTGAATGATTGTGGTAACCATATACTCGGCTTGTCATTGTTATGGCTGCATTGATTTCATCTTTCATGTATCCACTCCTTAAGTCTATTGTGTCCAGCTTATTTTTGGGGAGAGGTTGCTTGAGGTAGTGGTTGTTGACTATTTCATAGGATTCCTCCCCTTTGTTTCTAAACCATAAGTTTCCCTTTTCTATGAAAAAATCATAGAACTTGTCTACGCCTTTGTGGAGATGAAATACATCCTCGACGAAATCTAGCCTGATATCCAATACTACTTGGCCTTTGGTATTCTAGACCACCCTTTTGTCAGAGTCATAATAGTTTTTCAGGGTCATGATCAGTTCAGGTGAGGACACGACCACTGGGTGGGCTTCTGCGCTAACTAGTCTTGCTAATACTAGGGAGGTACAATCCTCTGATCTCCCAACTGGTTGGCCACACCTCATCAGGAAGTCATCCCAATCCACATTCCTGATATCAGTATAGGTGATTTCGCTGTGCCTGTTACTAATTTTGGAAGGGGGAGTGTTCCCCTTGTATTGGTACTTCATGGGTGAAGTAGTATTTTTCTTAGGCATTATTGTAATAAAACATGCAAGTATCAGTATCTTATTTGAAGTACAAACTGAAAGAAAGTTGACTAAACTAAGAAAAAAGAGAAAAAATCTTTAAGTAACCAAGAATATAGGTTTTCCACACTTTCGACCCTTTCAGGGTTTCAGGCGCCAAAACCTGGTTCGAAGGCCGAAAAGGCCGAAATTGCAAAAAGCCACCATTTGAAGAGTGAGTTTCTTTGGACCATTTAGCATCCAAAAGTATGAAAGTTTTGCGGATGTCAAAAAACCAAAATTGTGAAACTTGGAGACCAGGTTTTGGAGATACGGACCTGTCGGAATTTTGGACCTTTTGGAGGTTTGAAACATCGAAAAGGCCAAATCTCCAAAATTGCGACAAGAGTTGACAAGAATTTTGGGGATTCAATCTTGTCAGAATTTTGCACTTTTTGGAGGTCCAAAATTCCAAAAGGGATGAATCTCTGAAACGAGACAGACTACAACTAGACTCAATTTTTGGCCTTTTAGAGGTTGAAAACCTGCAAAAAAGGTCACGACCGAACGAAACCATAACACAGAAAATAGAAAGAGTAAATCTGACTCAACACTGACAGACCTCCTACTAAACACCAAAGATGCCAAAGCCCCTCAAAGACCAGGGGAGAAGGAAATATGCATGCCCTAGGCCGAACAAGCGCCAGGATGAAAACCCTAAGAAAAAAAAACCTTGAGGAGGGAAAAGAAAACACGAAGTAGAAAAGAAGGAGACCTACCTCAGAGGGGCTAGGATTGGGGGAGGATGACACAACAAAGCTTGGAGGTGCGCACGCGATCAGTCTCAAGGTCGAGGGTGAAAATGTTGAAGCTGCGAGCTCTCACAAAAAAAAGTGACTTCGAATTAGGGCCCATTGCAATTTATAACCCATGGGACCTACATCAGCATTTTTGGTGTTTTTGGGGTCCAAAACACCGAAAGTCCAGAGGTAGACACCTTCGGCCTTTTGGTGTTTTTGGAGGCCGAAAACACCAAAAGGGCTGACTTTCAGCCTTTTGGCCATTTTGATATTTCAGGGTCTATGGTCCTTCGAAATGCCGAAAGGGCTGAAAGGCTGAAAAAGGTGTTTTTTCCTTGTTTTATCATGCTGACACATGTTCTTCTGGGACTGACTGAGCGAGGAATGAAGGGGGCAGATAAGACTAAAAAGCAAAAAAAATAAGGGGGGTCCCCATGGTTAGAGGACCAAAAAATGGGGTGTGTGTTGTGGACCCACAACAATGCCATTATGATAGAAAGGTAGATTAGAGAAGGAGCATTAGCTCAAATTATGCCCAAGTTAACAAAGAAGCATATAGAAAAATTAATGGACTAATATAGGAATAGATTTTTTCCTAAATTGAGAGCTTATTATATACTAAATAATGATGTTGAAGGAGTTTTATAATAGAGCCAAAGGATATGGAAGATTATCTTTGGATTGATAGTGGACAAGAACAAAGATGAAGGAAGATCAAAACAAGTTGAGCTTGAAAATAAATAAGATATTGATAAGCCTGATAATGCTGAGGATGAAATAAATAATAATGTTGAGGATGAAATGAATGATAAGTTTGAGGATGAGAAGATTGAGGATTTAGTCACTGATGAGGTCACACAAAGTTTGAATGTTGAGGAAAAGGGTAAAGAAATATTCACAATTGTAGCTTCACCTACCGAGGCAAACCTTGAAGTCAATGAAGAGGGAGATAAAAGAAAAGAAGATCAAGCAGATAAGTCTGCCTCAGATATCTCTAAATCACATGAAGGAGACATAGAGGAGACTTAGACTCTTGAGACCAAGGAGACACATGAACCTAAGGAGAAAGAGGCCATTCAAGCATTAGTACATTTACCTAATATCACACCTCTTGTACACACTAAGATCAAGAGTGCTGAAACACCTAAACAAAAGGAAATTATTACTCAGAAGGAGTTAGTTCCAATCAGTGGTGATACCAATATCTTGAAAACTGGACGGAGACCGAGTAGCAGCTCACCAAAGGCCAAGAAGAAGAAGTCACATAAGAATAAAAAGGACAAGTCTCTAAGAACTAAAGTGACACTTGATGAAGTTATAGTGATTCCCAAATGGGATACTGATAACTTATCTTATGAGTAAATGCTAATCTTGCATGATTTATTGAACAAAAAGAGAAAGCAAGAGGAATTGAAAAGGGAACATCAATAGAAGCGAGTACTACATGAGAGTAAATATATCTTTGTTGATGCATTTGAGTTTCAAGATATAAATGAGAAGGCACCTATATTGGAACAATTGGTTCATATTGTTCAAAAGGTGAACAATAATGATATCGATGCAAATGAGAAACTCATGTAATGATCTGAGAGAAAGTTTGAGACCAAAGTACTTGATAAAGTTGTAGAAAAGCTTATTGAGGAGAAGGTTTTACTTTCTAATCTGGTAAGAAACCTAGAAGAAGTTATATAAAATGTTCTCTCTTTGTACAAACAAATTTGTGATACAAAATTCTTTACAAAGGAGAATCAACATCTTATTGAGAAGCTACAATCAAATTTGAAGTCAACATGACACTCACTGAGCATGGATGCAAGTTACATCTCTATTCATTTTAAAAGGTTGACACATGCCCAAGGAAGATTAGCCGAGCTCATGGCTAATGATGGAAGAATAAGGGAAAAATTGATTTCCATTTAGACTATGTTGATACCTCATTTGGAGGTCATGCAAAAAGAGGTGAAAGAAACAAAGGAACTAGCACAGAAAGATCCACCTCTGAATATTGCAGAGAGTTTGATTGATCTAGCTACCAAGATAGAAATAAACCTACAGGTTTAAGAATCTATTAGAAAAAGTTGGGATAATGCATTGGAGATGATCCTACAGATTCATAAGCCATTTTTGGATAAGTATGGTCTGACCCCTACAACCCCAGCAGACAAGAGTGACAAAAACAAGGGGGAAATGTAATGAGATACAATCAAAGGAGAAATAAGAATAAGGTATTATATTTTTTGATGTGTAATATGTACATATGTTGTATATATATTGAAGTCTTTATGAAGACTGTGTCATAATCCTAGGGGGAGTTCTAAATCTATTTTGAGTACTATTTTTGTAAAGGACTGAAGCCTCATGAAAAAGTGTTTTTGCCTCTAATGTTAAAGGGGGAGATTGTTGATCTCCAAGTTTTGTTATCTATTAGTGTCACACACTTAGTCATAATCAAGGTAGGTTGGCAGGTCATCATTGGGACCAAGCCATACCACTAAGGCTGAGACCGAGCAGTAGTTACTACCGAGCAAGATAGAGGTCACCGAGTACTCAATCGTTGCCGAGAAGAATGATTGTTGAGTTGCATAGAAGAGTTAGTGCTGAGTGACAACATATGGTTATGCCCAGCAAGACAGTATTGACCAAGCACCAGAGTTTACTTATGCCCAGTAAGAAAATTTTTGTATATGTATTTGGAATGGAAAAAAACACCCAGGTAACCCATTTTGGCCAACTTCCATGAATCATTTAACGATCATTCACTGATATATAATGTATTAATTATGTGTTATTTTTATGATCATGGATCCCTATGCAAGCCATGCAACCAATCAAAATTAGGGATGTCTAAGTAGAAAAAGGTGATGAATCTAGATCATTGATCTTGATCTAGATGTTTCATCACTGATCTATATATGGGTTTCTTCAAACCCTAATCTATAGTGTGAGTGAATATGCATGTTGTGCATATTTGAAGCATTCACTAGATAGAGTGACTGAGCAGAGAAGTGAAGAGAAGAAAAAAGATATATCAGATTGAGAGATGAGTTAAGAGTTGGAAAGAGGAGATCTGTTATCTGCATTTGCAGTGTAGAATGAAGGATAAGGTATTGATACATTCTAGCAAGTGAATCAAGGTAAATCTCTTAATAGAGTGGTCCTAATAGGCCTTTGTAATTCTCTTAGCTAAGTGCTTACTTAGTTATAAGTTTAAATAATTTAACAAGGTAGATTGTATAAGTCTGTAAGCTCTTAATAGGGAAGACCCCTCACATGGTAGATTATCAGAAGTGATCAAAATTTGTAGCCCTAACATGCACACTTTATTACTGCGGTAGTGAATATTTGTGGGTGTCATCCCCACCCCATTTTTACCTTCAAGGGTTTCTGGGTTACCAGATCTTTGTGTTATGTGTTCATTATGGATATGATTATATGTTAGATCTATTAAAACATTTTAGTTTATGTTTATGAATACATGGTTGAATCGGTTTGTTTTAGAAGTGTAAAAGTTTTATAGATCTGATTCACCCCCATCTCAGTTATTGCTTTCCCATATTAGACTTCCAATAATTGTAACATAAAAAATGGTGAGAAAAGATAGGATAGATCACTCACCAAGGTATATTCTATATTATGGAAGATCCAAAACCTTGAAACAAAGGAAACCCGATTAGCCCAAGGTAAGATTCCAATTCTTGATCTTCAAAATGTAGGGTCTTGGATTGGTCTTCCTTTCCCTAAGAGAAGGAGTCATAAATGATATGAAATGGAGGAATCTAATCTATGAAATTAAGTGCTATGAAATTATAAATTAGGAAATGTACTCACCTTGAAGACTAGAAGAGGATGCAAGTTCAGATTTGCAAATGGACTGTCAAACTGTGTCAGAAACTAGAACAAAGATGGGTCTGGAATCAAGAAGATGGAGACTACAAACTATGAAAATTTGAAGGTCCAAAGAATAGATCATCTTGGATGGTACAAGTTTCTCTTGGGTACAGGTCGACCTTGACCTGTACCTGGACCCAAAAAATAGAACTGCCTTCTGCAGATTTGGAGTCTATCTTCCCAGATATATCACTAAAACATGATCTACAATAGGGGTTACAGGTCAACCTTGACCTGTACCCAACATCATTAGAACTCAAAATAAAAGATAGATTCTAAAAGAACTCTAAAAAGGGTCCTTAGATCTTCAACTAAATTTGTGAATCCGAGTCTGCACCTACACATCAAAGAGAGGGGAAATTGTTGGGGGGGAGGGTGCTTACCTTGGTCAAGACCCCATTTATGAATTAACCTTGGATTGAAATATAAAAAATGAAATTATAATATGTAGTAATGATTAAATCTAACAATGGAAATGTATCATACCCATGTAGATGAAATTGTGCTTAGTATGTGATCAATTATGTTGATGCAATAGTCTTGACTCAACACAAAAACCAAAAGGAAATCATGTAAGAAAAAAAATCATGTAGTACATTCTTGTAGTTTTCCTTAATATAGGATTGAAGATGAAGAAGAAGACTTGAATGAGTTTAGATATCTTCCTTTGATGGCCAACTCCTTTTGTCTCCAAGAAGCTAGATCTATGGGAAGAAATGCATGCTTAATTGAATGAATGGATAGATGCTTGATTGAACTCCTTGAATGTTTATACTTGAGTGCTTGAGAGATATTTCTTATCATATGTGTGATTTTAGATTGAATTCCCATCCTCAATTGAAGTGAGAAGGCCTCCTTTTATATTGATTTTGGGCATCAAAATAAAAAAGGCCTACTGGACTAGGTGGGAAAAGGACAATACTTAGCATCAGGCTCGGGAGCCAATACAAATTTGCCTCCCTAAATACAAGTTGAGGCTAACCTATACCTAGAGGTGTGAAACACAAGGCAAAAATCCTAGACCCCGAGAAGTATTGATGGGGTTTGGAGAAATATGGTGAAACAAGAGGGAAAATCAATCATAAATGTATTTAAATCTCAAAGGGAAATTAATTTTGTGATTGGAGGGATAAATGGGAAATTATGCATAGAAATTAGGGCCAACTTAGAGTTTTGTGCAAGATTGGAGGAAGAAAGAGGACCTTCATTTAAATTATGTATATAATTAAATGCAATATGAGGTCCTAATACAAGAAATACACTAAGGAGGGCTAAAATGGTCCCCAAAAGTGTATACAAATAAGTGCTTACTTTTTAGGATGGTAAAATCCCATTCCAACTCATTTAAGTCTAATGTACAACCAAATTTTAAATTAAGGATCTTTCCATAGAGTCTTTGTGTAGCCTCTTCTTCTTTTTGTTTGTGGTTGGTTTATTCTTCTTCATATCCTAACCATGTCTTCTCTTTTCTACTTATGAAAGTGGGTTGTATGGGTTCCATGATGCCTTCCTTCCTTTTTCCAATAGGACTATTCCCATCATATCCTATTTTCTGCATAATAAAATACCCTTTTCCATATTTTTCAGGTGGTAATATGATAGCTCATACTTCCTATGGGGTTTCTTCATCCTCTTTGTACAACCACTATAATACATCTTTATCCTCAATTTCTTCTGATACTGTCCTATCTTTGACAAATATACCATCAAACATTGTGATTGGTTTGGAACTTTGATGTGTAAATGTTGATTGCATTCCATGTGATCTAGGTGAAATAGGTAAATCTGACAGTGATAATGAGTATTCACCCATTCCTTTATCTTTCAATTTAAGTTGTTTCATAAAACCTGTTAATGTAGTGATTGAGGGACTCTTTATGTTTGAGGAATTAGATGTAGATTCTTCTTTGTTATTTCCCTATCTGAATATTTAAGAGTAGTAGTCTCTCAATTTGTTAATGCACTAGAAGAGATGGAACTACCAGCTTCTCTATTATGTGGTACAAGTACAACTGTCACTAGTTTCATTGTGTTGTAGTACTGGAAAGGATTTGAGTCCATTATAATATTGATTTCATGTCCTTCAAAAGGGCTCTTCAAATATTGATAATAGGTAAATGTCACTGCTTTCATTTTGTGTATCCATGGTCTACCTAAGAGTATGTTATAGGTTAGATCCAAGTCTAGGACTTGACACATCACATTCTTTTCAACATGTCCAAATCTGATTGGTAACACCACAAGTCTTTTGGAAGATCTCTCTTCATAATCATAGGCTTTTATGGTGATCTTTCTTTTAAGATCTACCACATCCTTGAAGTATCCCAATGCACAAGCTAGATTCAATGTACAAATATTTAGTCCTTCCACTCCATCTGCTAGTACTCATTTCACATGATGTTTATGAGTTAGGACTTCTATATGGAGGGGGAGATTGTGTGGATGATTTAGTGATATGTCATATTATTTTTAAAATGATAGGTAATGGGGTGAAGTTAAGCATCCCACCATGGTCCTGAACTGACCAACACCCAAATTTTTAGGAACATTTATTTGTAATAGAGATTTTTTAGGATATCTTCATGCATTAGTCAAAATTTTAATAGCTCTAATATGGATAGCAAGGGTTTTATGAAATTGGTCCACAATATTGTATTGATGATAAGTGGTGGTGACTTAGAAGTTATTCCACACAAAGTGACTCTATCTTGATTTCTCATGAATGCATTAGTGGGGTCATTTTCTTGAATATCTTTGATCACAATTACATTAACTCTTTCATCATAACTTGAAAGATTATTAATGGTACTATCATATGTGTGAGAATAGTTTGATTTATTTCCTTGTTTACCTTTTGATTATTCTCCATTCTCATGACTAATAAAAATATTTTTAAGTGTTGTATTTTCTTCATTGGTCTTGTGTCCTTCAATATTTATGATGCCACTATCTATCAAATATTGAACCATTGTTAAAGGATTGTTGAGCATGTCATAGTTTTATACTTGGGTGTGCTGACATTAATGTTTTGTCATTGATATTAATATACTATTTGTTGTTTTAGGTAGTGTGTTCAGTGAAGAGGATTTTAGTTGTTAAACTACTATGTTGAAGGTCTTGAGTTGTGATCATAAGGTATTTCTTAGAGGTGTCTATAGATGGTATACAGAGATTCGTAGAAGTTTGGATGATAGTTTGAATGAGGTATGATCGAGTTGTTGGTTGCTACTATTATAATGTTCCTATGTATAGTGGATGAGTATTTTGATTGGTACATCTTGGATTTGATGTTTTAGAGGTTGCAAAGTTGGTGGTTACATGGTGCCTTATCATTGTGTTCACATATAGTGTTGTTCATGATTCAAAGTATGACAAGCTATCCTTTGTTATGAAAGAGTTTGGTATTTTAGTGTTCTTGTGTATCAAAGATGAAGATGAGATGATATGAATTTTTTGGATGGTACTCATGTTACTTGTTGATTTTCTTGGATTGTTTGATGATTATGCTATTGGATTGCATTGTTTGAGGTGATCAGATTTTCTTTTTTGATAACATGTTGGCGTTTGTTCATTTAGGTCCTAGCCGAATTGATGGAGTAACTTGTTGTGATTCTTTATGTTGCTTTGGTGACACATATTGTGCTCATGGTTGAAGATTTGGGTCCTATATAAGTCTTAAATGACTTGATTTGGATCACTTTGGAGATTGTGCATAATGTTTATATATTTTATTGTAATAGTTCTTAGCTGACCTAGTTGTTGATTATTATTTGTAATCGGTATAAATGATAGATCATTTTGTATTTTTTGTATGGGACAAAGACGTGCAATTGTAAGGAAAATTTATGATATTTGTATTCTGTAGTTAAGAAAAAGTTTTTACTTCATTGGAACTGTATTAGAATTGGAGATGTTATTTGTCAGTTCAGTTGTAATGGACTGTATGTCCACCTTGTTGTAATTGAAGTTAGATCGGTGAACTCGATTGAGGGCTAGATCTATGATTGTATTGTGAGCAGTGAGCTCTAGGAAGTGAGTCTGAAGACTAGGTTGTAAGCCTCTAGTTTCATGTGCACCCTTTATTCTCTATTTTCTCTTAACCATACAATAATTTTAGTAGAGTACATTCAACTTGTGGGTTTGATTCCCAACGTGGTTTTCCCTTAACTGAGTTTCCTCGAGAAAAAAATCTTGGTGTTTTGTGTTATTTGTTGTGGATCTTGCATTACTATTTATCTTTCATATCTAAGTGGCTAAAGTGGAATTATTTTGATAAGATATTTACAATTGATTCATCCCCCTCTTAGTTGTTCTTGCCTCCTTTTGGGGCTAACAATTGGCATCAGAGCTAAGTCCTTTTGAATAAGCTTGACTGCTTGAAGGAGATCCGTCATGGAAAGTATAAGAAAAGAGAGTATGAGGTTTGATGGAAACATCTATTTGATTTGAAAGGATTGGATGAATACCTACCTAATATGCATGGGGACAAAAGATGAATACTCACAAATCATTGAGAAGCCTTATGCTATTCAAAATGATTTGAGAAATGTTATTGTATATGAAAAGAAGAAATTCAAGGAGAACATGTTAGCGAGGGAGATCTTGATCAACACCTTATCTGATTTAGAATATTCTTACATTTATGGATTAAGGACTGCACACGAGGTATGGAAAAAATTAGAAACTATTTATGAAGGTGATACATATGTTAAGCAAGCTAAGTTGCAGGGATTAAAAGAAAAATATGAAGATATGAAGATAAGTGAAGTTGAAATTACCTCAATCTATTTGCATAGAGTAAATGATCTGGTTTGTGTAATCAGATGTGCTAGTGGTACCTAGACGGACAATGAAGTTTTAGACAACATTATAATATATTTGTGTTGGAAATATTTAGGTAAGGGACTGAGAAGGGGGGTGAATTAGTACCTCAAAAAATTCACACTTTAACCCTAACAATCTCAAACTTATGCTTTTAGGTTTACTTGTACCGATATCTATAATGTATTTTTTTTATAATTGCTGTAGTAAATAACTGATAATTTATAGTTTACAATTCAAAAAATTAATAAATCACATACATTCAAAAACTTGACACAATAATTTGCTAATGCAGAAAACCCTTGGTAAGAGGGAAAAAATGCACTGGGGATGGAACCCACAACTTATCACTACAATTATAAGGTGCCTGGTTAGGAGCTTACAAACGTGTCATCTTCTGAATGTCTTTACCCTGTTAGGAGTAACTAAAACCCTATTAGGAGTATTGAAATTTCTTCCAAAGACTAATTTACTAAGAGATTTTATCCCACTTATACAATGTTAACCCTGTTAAAGGATTTACAATAAGTTCTGAATAGAAATTCTAAGTCTGGTTAAAGACTACCCATTTAAAGGATTTAAAAATCTTGTTGCTAAACTGTTAGGAATAAATCAACAAGAAATTTGACCTATGAGTGCTTTCTCCTAAAGCTTGTGAGATCCCATTCTTATATGTTCTTTCTTCTTCTCTACTATTATGCTCTGTCTCCATTCTTCTATTCATACATTCATCCACTCATTATTCGTTCACCATTCATATATTATTTTTCATCTCTTCCTCTAATATCCTTTTAAAGTAACGTCCAACCTAATGTCCTCCATGATTTCCGTGTCCTGATTAGGTTTCCGTGATTCTTACATAGAGCGTTTGATAATATGATGTCATCCCCAATAACATGCTTATTGTTTCCTTCTTGCTGTTAAAACTTTCTGATCACTTTGTCGATAATTATAACCTTGTTCCAATAGCCTTTAACTTTTCTGACAGTACTCTTCACTTAATGTTGATTGTGAACAGTGACAATATTATCAAAAATCATTCATTAGCATGTAGAGGATTTTGTCAAGTAACAATCTCCCCCTTTGGCATATATGGAGAAACCTTTAACATCAGGCCTCATTTGATTTACTGCTCCCCCTTTTGCTGTACTCTCTTCTATTAGACTTTTCTAATTAACTTTCTCACCATAATCTACTTCTCCCACTTTAATTCTTCCATATTTTACTTCCCCCCCTTTGACAACAATGCCAAAGACGTCCAAAACAAAATATGACTTCTCTGATTTACCTTTTTTCTACTCCTTGTAACATTTTGTACTTAGCCTGTACATCTCTTAAAATTGTGTACCATTGATTCTATAGATGATTAAGTGTAATGATATGAATTCTAATATTAATTACCCTGGTGGTAATATCTTCATTATCATTTTCTCCTTTGGTGCTCAGCAAAATAGATGTAACTTGTATCTATTTATGCATTATATCCATAAGTATAACAATTATACATGATTCTACAATTTATGTACTATTACCTATAAGTAGTTTCTTTGTGATTTCATTTGCATCCATCAGTGTTCCCTTTATAAGCTTCAGCCTTTCCGATAACATCTCTATAACTTATGTCATTTTACTTATACTATTGCCAGTAGATGATCTGTGTTGTAGTTTCCCTCTAAATTCCGCTTTAAGATTCTGATTACTCCTGATAGTGTCCACAAAAGTTCCCAACTATGTTATAATTGATTCATTACCATCAACATTAATTCTCGATAGTAATCTTGAAAATGTATTGAATATTTTCTTCATGATTTTATCCTTCTTTTTGAGCTTTGTTTTTACACAAGTCTATTCCTAGGAATTCAAGATCTAATTTCCTCTCTTGAAAGAATAATGAAGTTATTCCCAAGGTTCTCCATGGTTGTGGTACAAGCGCTTGGAAAATTCAATTGAAGATAAATGTAAATGTTCATGAGGAGGCCTTAGCTAGTACTTTCAAGACTTCAAGCTGCAAACCAAATTTAGTACTTCTTTTATATTTTTAATTTATCAATGCTTATAAATCACCAATGATGCAAAATCTATTTGAAATACTACAATGAGTATCAACTCTATCCATATTTTCAAAAAGATCAAAAGATTTGGGTAATAAGAATTAAGAAAATTCATTGAAAATGAGATCCTAACAGACATAAACCATTGCTGAACCTTCCTTACAAATTAAATGATCTAAAGATGGAAACCCAAAGAATATGAATCAGACCACATCACGATTCTATACCCAATAGATGCAATTGTTTGGAGTAAATTTTATCCAGATGAATCAGTACCTCAAACAATTCACACTTTAACCCTGGAAATCTCAAACTTATGCTTTTCGGTTTACTTGTACCGATATCTATAATGTATTTTTTCAATAATTTAAGTAGTAAATAACCGATAATTTATAGTTTTCAATTCAACAAATAAATAACTCACAGACATTCAAAAACTTGACACAATAATTTGGTAATGCAGAAAGCCATTGGTAAGAGGGAATAACTGTGGTGGGGATGGAACCCACAACTTACCACTGCAATAATAAGGTGCCCAGTTAGGAGCTTACAAATGTGTCATCTTTTGAATGACTTTACCCTATAAGGAGTAACTAAAACCCTATTAGGATTATTGAAAGTCCTACCAAAGACTACTCTATTAAGAGATTTTATCCCACTTATACAATGTTCACCATGTTAAAGGATTTACAATAAGTTCTGAAATAGAACTTCTAAGTCTGGTTAAAGACTGCCCATTTAAAGGATTTAAAAATCTTGTTGCTAAATTGTTAGGACAAAAATAAATTTGACCTGTGAGTGCTTTCTCATAAAGCTTGTTAGATCCTGTTCTTCTATTTTATTTCCTCTTCTCTACTATTCTTCTTTGTCTCTCTTCTTTTGTTCATACATTCATCCACTCATTATTCGTTCACCATCTGTATATCCCTTTTTCATCTCTTCCTCTGATCTCCTTTTAAAGTAACATCCAACCTAATGTCCTCTGTGATTTCCATGTCCTGATTAGGCTTCCCCAATTCTCGCATAGACCATTTGTTAAAAATTTCTGATAGCTTTGCCGATAATCATAACCTTGTTCCAATAGCCTTTACTTTTTCTGATAGTACTCTTAACTTAATGTTGATTGCCAGCAATGAAAATATTATCAAAAATCATTCATTAGCCTATAGAGGATTTTTTCAAGTAACAATCTCCCCCTTTGGCATATATGGAAAAACCTTTAACGTCATGCCTCATTTGATTTAATACTCCCCCTTTTTCCGTACTCTCTTCAGTTAGACTTTTCTGATTAACTTTCTCACCATACTCTACTTCTCCCACTTTACTTCTTCCATACTTTTCTTCTTGCCCTTTGACAAAAATGCCAAAGACATCCAAAAAAAACATGACTGCTCTGATTTACCTTTTTTCTACTCCTTGTAATATTTTGTACTTAGCTTTTACATCTCGTAAAACTGTGTTCCATTGATCCTATAGATGATTAAGTGTAATGATATGACTTCTAATATTAATTACCTTGGTGGTAATATATTCATTATCAGTTTCTCCTTCGGTGCTCAGAAAAAATAGATATAACTGGTATCTATTTTTGCATTATATCCATAAGTATAACAATTCTACATGATTCTTTAATTGATGAAATATTACATATAAGTATTTTCGTTGTGATTTTAGCTCCTTCCATTAGTGTTCCCTTTACAAGCTTCCATCTTTCCGATAACATCTCTGTAACTTATGTCATTTTAATTATACTATTTTCAGTGCATGATTTGTGTTGTAGTTTCCCTCTAAGTTCCGCTTTAAGATCCTGATTACTCCTTATAGTGTCCAAAAAAGTTCCCAACTATGTTATAATTGATTCATCGTCATTAACAGTAATTGTCGGTAGTAGTCTTGAAAATGTATTGACTATTTGCTTCATGATTTAATCCTTCTTTTTGAGCATTGTTTTTACACAAGTCAATTGATAGGAATTCGAGATATGATTTCCTCTCTTGAAAGTATAATGAAGTTATTCCCAAGGTTCTCCGTGGTTGTGGTACAACTGCTTGGAAAACTCAATTGAAGATGAATGTGAATATTCACAAGGAGGCCTTTGCTAGTAATTTCAAGACTTCAAGCTGCAAAATAACTTTAGTACTTCTTTTATATTTTTAATTTATCAATGCTTATAATTCACCAATGATGCAAAATCTATGCTAAATCCTACAATGAGTATCAACTCTATCCATATTTTCAAAAAGATCAAAAGATTTGGGTAATAATAATTAAGAAAATTGACTAAAAATGAGATCCTAACGAATAAAAACCATTGCTAAATCTTCCTTGCAAATCAAATGTGTCATTCCCAAATTTCCATGTAAAACAAATACAACAACCCTTTTTTTTTTTAAGGTTTACTAAAGGGATGAAGTAATTGTTATCTCATGCCTACTAAGTGTCCAAAAGAGTAAACAAGTTTAGACAAAGGGATTAGGTTAAGAGGGATAATTGGTCCAATGCCAACATTAGGGTTGAGGGGAAATCATGAAATGAGTCAACGTCCCTCAACTCATGAGTTTAAGAGGTTCAAGTTTAAACGAATGCAGTTCATATGTTTTCCAGAGTTCTAATTAAACTTGGTTTTCAACTTCCTCGATACTATAGTTCAAAGATAAAACTATGAAGATTTATTCAATACTTATATTTTATGCCTAGTTCAGGAATTTAGGCGTATAAAATAAATAGGGTTGGTATTTAACATTATTCTTACGTTGAGCCTTACACTAGCCACATGTAAGGGACTCACAAAAATAACATTATTTAATTTAACGATCAAGCCTAAATTAGGTTAGCTAACTAAGTTTCCTACTAATTAAAAAGTCTAACTAAAAGACTATAACCCTCCATATAACCATTAAAAGTTGGAAACCTAGATCTTTTAATAGCAATAATAAATTGAGTTAATCCAACACTCTTGCTTTATTAAAATTACAACTTAACTGATATTACCCCAAGTTCCACATTTAAAAAAAAGACTTAAATAAAAATCATCTAGAGGTTATGCTGCACTTTATAAATACATAACATATTTTTCCATTAAGGTTTAGATCAAGAAATTATTAATAATTTCCACATGCTAGTATTAATACCCACTATGTTAAGT
>MU228351.1:75253-114781 GCA_018584345.1 Thuja plicata | reverse complement strand
AATCTACACTATATTAAATTTACCGTTCTTAGCTTTAATTAACCCTCTAATAACCAACATTAATTATATAAGGATCTTTTGATAAAGTTAAACAAATAAGTTTATAAATACATTATTAAGTCTCCACATAACTTAATTCCAAATTAAGCAAGGTCAACCTTTAAAATAATCTCTAATGTTAAATTTAAAAGAAATAAGGCTAGGGTATATTTAATCTATATATATAATCTGATTTTTATAACCTGTCATTTTAAAATACTTTCTGCCTAAATATAAATATATATACCAAATCTGATTTTTATAAAAATCTGTCTTTTAAAATACTTTCTACCTAAATATAAATATTTATACCAAATCTGATTTTTATAAAAATATTCCTTTTAAATACTTTCTACCTAAATATAAATATTTAAAATATATTCCTCTAGCTTTCTTTAAATAGTTATTTCTTAAATAAATAAATAAAAAGCTCACAAATGTAAAATATTATTGTATAAAATCTTGTTATTTCTATATATAAATTTAAAAGCAATAAGGCTACGGTCTATTTAATCTATATAAAATAAAAATAAATAAATAAACAAACAACCTTCTATTATTCAATTTTAAGTTACACACTTTACGTTTTAATAGTCTAAGAAAATCCTAAATTATAAACTTTAATTTAATTAAAATTATAAGTGTTACCTTTATAAAAAGGATTACAATGAAGTCTATGATTTAAATAAATTACTTAACATCTTATTAAAGTTCCATACATAATATTCTTATTTCTTTACTATGATTTCTATAAAACTAAAACTAAGTATAACTTAATCATCAAAAATATTAACCACCAAAAATAAGAAATAAAACCTCACAAAAAGGGAAATCATGAGAAAATATATTTTTAAAAGAAAAGATAAGTCAGCCTTCTAGAGAAATCCCTAACCCTAATTCAAAATTAGGGTTAGGGCCCCAAATAGTAGAGCCTTAAGTTGAGGATCTTCTCCTTATTCTTTTCTTTTCTCCATTCTAAATCCTAATCTAAATTTCTACTCACCATTTCTATGTTGAAGATTTGCAGGTCTGATAATGGCTACCATGGAAGAACAAACAAAATCAGCAAGTAGACATAGGTGCATGCTCACAGATATGTGTATGTATCTTATGTGTACATTGCAACCATCCATATATTTTATTTGCTTTAGTTTTTTCAGATTTAAGGCTCTGTAATGTTATTCCTTTTGTGCAGGTCTTAGAGTTTAAAAAAAAACCAGATTTGTTGGTTAACTTGCTTAAAATCTAGAAGTTTTATTTACTTTCAAAATGTTTTCTATTGTGAAAAAGGATGAAGTATTTCATTTTAAAATAGTTACATTTTAGCTTGCTGATTTATACATAGCAACAATAGATTTAAAGCTGCAATAAATTTATGGTTTTAAAGGGTTTATTATGCTCTTCAGATTATATATATATATATATATATATATATATATATATATATACATAATAATATATTGAAAACAACATCTCTATCTATGCATCATATAATAATGCAGTTATTAATATTTTATTAAGGTATGAAGATTAATTCTATTCTGTGCAAAAATAAATAAATAATAATAATAAAAATTAAAAAATGAAGATTGTATTAAATTGCTTTTTACTTCTATGTGATATGCTTTTCTGAAGCATTCTTAACTATGTATACAAACACAAGAAACATAAATTTCTTTTGTAGAAAACTGATGATAAGATAAATAGGTAGACTGCTTTTGTTAAACAAAATAGTATATATTTGAAAAAACATATTACATGAAATTATAAGTATAAGTAAATTTAAAATTTCATAAACAAGGCAATAACTTAATCAGCAGATAATAACATCTTAATAAAGTTGTTACAATTTGTGAACAAAGATATCTCTTTAGGGACTTAATAAATCAGAAAATGACTACTTAAGATAAACAACTATTAATCATTCTTGGCTACAGATTTAACTCAGAAATTACATAAAGGGGAAAAATATTTTATTTCTCTAAATTAATTTTACAGTTGGGTACACTATAAACAGTGATGTGTTTCCTATAAGTATTTCTTAAAACAGAAAACAAAACATTACACTTCTTCCCTTTCAGCAACCTTATTACAATTACATGCTACATAATTTTTAAGCCAAATTTCAGAATTTCAATTATACAAGACTCAGTCCTATGGCTTGAGATGAAACTAATTTTCACAAAACGCAATGGTAATCAACTAGATTTTCTCCTTCCCAAGCTTTGAAACATAATTCCTTCTAAGTAGAGAGACAGCTACAAATCTGCAAAACAACGATTTGGAAATAAATAAGGGGATCTCACCTCCCATCCTAGGTCTCTATGAGACCACCCTGAGCTAGGGGAAATCAGAAGAGGCTGGGTGACACACAATCAAACACTACACATAAACAACTCTCAAAAAATCACATAACTCCCTTCCAAGTTTATGCACAAATTGGATCTAAATGGACTCAATTAGAGGTGAAGGTGGAACAACCATGAAGGAGAATGCCAAGAAAGAATAACTAAATTATGCACAAATATACACATGCTTTCTCAGGCTATTAATTCAACTCAAGAGCTCCATACATACAACCATAAATGCCTTATCACCCCCATGAAAATTCACACGATAGCATTGGCATATGGAGCCCATAACATCTATGATACATCCCTCTTCTTCCCAAGAAGAGACTCTACACTATCATGGTTTCCCAACTATGCCCTTCACCCACAAATGACTTTCTCCTCCCTCCCAAGGGGGATATATGTCAATTCACTCCCATGAACAACACCAACAAAATAGCAAATAAAAGAACAAAATAAACATTCCTTTCACCAAACATTTTATCTCAAACCACATTCGCACAACATGAAATCTTTGAATTAATTTAATTCAACAAGAATTTTAACAAACAAGAATGCAAGAAAACCACACATGGACTTAGGAGTACCAACCTTACTCCTAGCAATGGATGATGTTTTGAGATGATCCTTTTTTTTCTAGATCTCCTTCCCTTGGCTTCTTGAAACTAGCAAAATTTTTCCAAGCACATTCCACAAGTATCCCAAAATGCAGAGTGGGCAAATCAGCCCCAAATCTCCTCTCCCTTTCCCCTAAAAGGCTCTCTTCCCCAAATATGCCTCTTTTTCATCAATAATATAGAGGCATGTGTCCTTCTTACTAACATATGTCAGAACCTTAGGCATGGAAGGGACTCCACTATCTTGAAGAAAGTGAGGGTCTTTCCCCTTCCCCCAAATTTTGCCACTATCTTTGAAGGGCATTTAAGAAGGCCTAGAGAAGAGGTTTTGACACTCTAAACAATGAAAAACAACTCCTAACCCATATTACTATGAAAACACTAGTTAATGTTAACTCTAACTACCTCAAAGGACTCATTCTATCCCTTCAAAAACTCACCTAAATTTTACCTTCAAATTTCAAGGATAACACTCATGACTTTGGGTTTTCAAGATAAGCTTACTTCACATGGTAACACTAAAAATAACGTAGGGTAAGACTCAACTTAAAAATCCACATAGGCATGCCATGTCACAACACATGTGTCAAATGAGGCTACATAAGCACCTCACATTTACACCATGACATGTTTATAAAAAGAACTAGCAAAATTAAAAGGAAATAAATTTACAACCATGGATTTTTACATTTAGAACACATAACATTTATAATTAGGTTATTTCCCCTTTAAGGCTAACCTTGGCTTCACAATAATATTCACAATTTATCCCAAACTTGTTTCTCCAGTTTTGAAACCATGGTTTATTCACCTGCACACTTGAACAGAGCATCAGTAGTCCAAGGAGAAATCATACATTCATGATATTATACCTTATAATATATTCATCTGACCATAAATTATACATCACTTTTCAGAACTAGGTCATCCATATATATATAACTAATAAATCACAAAAAACTTGGAAATCACTTATCTAACATATTAAATTAACCAATATGGATCATTTGCAGAATTGAAACCCAAAATCCACATTTGCATGTCACATGATCAAATTACAAATTTTAGAAACATAAAAATGAAAATTGTTCAATCATGTCATCAAGATCTGAGAATCATATGTATAAAAAATAACATCTAAACATCATCAAAATAGAGTCATCATAAGATATCTATGCTACGAAATCTCTATCCAATACGAAAATGTATCAAAACTAATGTATCATCTTGATAAACATAATATCAAAGTATCAGCTCTAAAAGGATGGTCGGTGTAGGACCTCACAAAATGGTAGTGTTGTGGGTCCACAACACACACCCTTTTTTTGGTCCTCTGATCATGGGGACCCCCCCTTTTTTTGTGTCTTTTGGTTCTTTTGAGTCTGGCCCTCTCCCTGTTCCTCGCAAGTGGGTCTCTGAACAGACCTGTTGAACCAAGTTAAAACATTTTTGGTCTTTTTTCCCTTTTAGCATTTTGGAGGACCCAGAGTCCTCCAAAACTCTAAAATGACCAAAAGGATGAAGCCTGACCCTTTCGGTGTTTCAGTCTCTGAAAATAATGAAAAAGGTCAAAGGACAAAACCTTTGGGCCTTTCACTGTTTTAGACCCCAAAACACCAAGAGGTGATGATGTCATCCTCATGCTATATAAGTGGTTTAGACCCTATGTGGTTCCTCACTTTGCATTTTGTCTACTACATCTTCCTTTCTCCCCTTGCACTTGTCGTTTCAACGTCCTCGCTCTTTCATGGCAGTGTGTTCTTTGCCTTTGACCTCTCGTGTCATTGTCCTCCACTCCTCGGACTTGACAAGTAGGTTTTCTCACTGTCAATTTTTTTTTGTTCTTCTCCATTTGTTAGGTTTTTTTTTTTGAGTCTCATGTGCCTCCTTAATTCCCTAGGTTTTGTTCCCTTGGGCTTGCGGGGGAAGCACCCTCCTATTTTGCAGTTTTTTCCCCTTTTGTTTTGTCCCTTAGGGTTTCTACGTCGCGACCTTGTCGTAGGTTTTCGGCCTCCAAAAGGCTGAAAACCTTCCATCTTCTTGCAACTATTGCCAACTGCCTTTCATCATCTTAGAGATGTCAGCATTTTGGACTCCCAAGATGTCTGAAATCCCCGAAAGGCCAAAAGGGCCGAACCTTTGAATGACATGGTCTTCCCTTTGTAGGTTTTGGACTTTCAGAGTCTGAGGTTTTTTTAGACTTTCAGGGTCTGAAAGGCCTGAAAGGGTTTGTTCCTCTTAGCTTTCTCTCTTCACACTTTTGGTCCTTTCAGACCATGACCCAGTATTCGGCATCCAAAACCCAAAAAAGGTTGAAAGTACAAAATTTGCATTTTTGGCTACTTAAGAGCTACACTTCATAGATTAATTGTTTTTCTTCGCTATTTTTATAGTTTCCTTTCAATAAAAATACTGATACTTGCACTTTTCTTGTAGGAATGCCTCAGAAATGAACAACATCCCTGATGAAGTACCTATATAAGGGGAATCACCCCTCTTCAAAGATTGCAAACAAATACACAAAAATCATAGACACTAACATCGAGAATGTAGATAGGGATGAGTTCCCGGTAAGATGTTCCCAGCGAGTCAAAAGATCCGAGTATTGCAACTCACTAGTCTTATTAGGCTTGGTCAACACAACAACCCACCCAGTAGTTGTCTCATCATTCAAGCTGATCATGACCTTGGTGAACCACTACATTCCAGATGAAAGGTTGGTTAGAAACACAAAAGGACATGTGGTGCTGGACATAAGACCAAATATCATAGAAGAGGTCTTCCACCTCCATAAGGGTATAGAAAATTTCTATGAATTCTTCATTGGAAAGGTCCTTAGATGGTTCACAAAAAAAGGTAAAGAGGCATATGAGATTGTGAATGACAACTACCTCAAAAAACCTCTTGCAAAAAATAAGCTGGATAAGATAGACCTTAGGAGGGGGTATTTAAAAGATGACATCTAGGCGGTGGTGACATTAGTAAGCGGAGTGTATGGACTATCTCAGTCCATCCAACTTGAGGATTGGATGATCCTCCTGATAGATAAGATCAGAGGCCGCAAGGCTAGGTTTGATTAGGGCACCATTACTAGTGATAGATTAGATAAACAACTGACTGTGGTAAAACACAATCCAACGTACTATATGAGTACATACATAGTGTACTTATTAGCCACATGGGTAGATTATCTAGGGCTTACTAAGAGGGGGAACATCAATGACCAAAATGCATGGCCCCATGTTGTATATCCACAACTGGTAAAAAGGGAAAATATGTCAGAAGATATCCTAGATTACAGAATAGTAAATGATGCTTTGATATTCACAACTATCTGATCTATTGAAGGTGATTTCACAAAGAGGATGTCAGAGGAAGTAGATGCCAAGGTGAGGGCCATTGGGGCCTATTACATACAATTCATAATATTCACATATATCTAGGTGGTAGGGTCTACTTTGAACCCAAAGAAGTTACCAGGTACCCATCTGACTAGATAATTACTCTAGAAATGCCAAAGTAGCTCGCAGATGCCTATGAGCATATAAAGAATAAGAAGAAGCATTGCTGGGAATTCCCTATTCTTCTAGGCCCATACACTCTGCATGATTTGATTTTTTTAAAATCCTTGGCCTTTGAGTGGGATGAGTACCCACTTCAACTATACAAAACCGTCTGACCATGGTTTGATCTGATAGACACATACAACCATATCATTGGCAAGTTCTACGTCCATGAACCCCACCTAGAAGATCATTGAATAAATTGCATGGATGATCATGAGGTAAGGATTAGGGACTACTGCAAGATATTGCTTGCACTGGTAGAAGAAGTCTTGAAGATAAATATTCCCCTGCAGGTTTGGGATAAAGACTCAGATAGGGTGCTGGAGTCAGTTTACACTATGGAAAAAATATACAACAGGCCCATCATGAATGCCAAAATTGATAAGGATGAGAATGATGACATTGAATTATGAGCTAGGCATGTGATCCGGACAACCAAAACATGGATTAAAAGGCCTTATAAGATGGATCCAATCCTAGTGAAGACATTGATGGATCCACCCAAGAAGAAGAATAAGCAACATGGGGAGAAGTCTATGGTGCCCCAGTATAAGAAGGCCCCACCTCAGAAACCATAGACAGTATATGGACATGAACATGCAATAGAGTATGGTTCAAATCCAAGGCACAAGGCTCCAAAAACTAGGATGACTAGATAAATAGATCCTCTAGTGGGATCATCACAGGCCCCACAAGGTGAAGGCCCTTTCACTTCAGGCCAATCTCCCCTTGCCACCAAAATAGGAAATAAAATGTATAAAAGGAGGAGAGCTTCTGTGTCTCCACAACTAGAAACCTTAGTTGAGGAACAAGAAGAAGAGGAAGATGCCCCTCTGGTTAAAAGGACAAGATCTCAGAAGAGGAAAGAAAAGGAGACTTCTAAGAAACATATGGAAGATCCTAAAGAATTGGACAATCCTCTGGATTCCTTAGGCTCAAATGAGTTCCAGATATCTGATTTGAAGGCCTAAAAGGCTTTGTAGACTAGGAAAAGGATACACCTAATTCACCAATAGGATCTGACATGGGAGCTCCTACACTTATCCAGCCACATGTGGTCCTCACTCCACCTCCAGCCCAGTTCACCAATCCCGCACTAAATGTGCCAATCACATGGATAAGCTCCAACACAGGCCAAGGGCCTGAAAATCAAGATACCACAGAAACTCGGGACATAACAGGGGATAAATCTACAAGAGAGAGTTCCACTTCTACTCCACCGCATAACCT
Source organism: Thuja plicata (assembly GCA_018584345.1). Classification (NCBI taxonomy): domain Eukaryota; kingdom Viridiplantae; phylum Streptophyta; class Pinopsida; order Cupressales; family Cupressaceae; genus Thuja; species Thuja plicata. Next base: position 106,978 of record MU228351.1, on the reverse strand, counting down.
TCCCGGTCCACCAACCTCTCTCCCGCCTCCAAATCCTACTCCACACCTTCTCTCCCAACTCAAATGCCAACTCCACCTCCTTCAACTTTTACTCTCCCACCTCCCATTCTGACTCTTCCTATTACTACTCCACCACTCATAGTTCCTATTCCTATTCCACCACTTTTAGTGCCAACACCTACTCCACCACCATCTGTCCCTCTACCATTCTTCATCCTGACTCCTTAGGGGTCAATAAGCATAGAATCTGTGTCACCTTTCAAAATCACACTAGAGCCATGACTAACCTTAATGCAGAAGTGTTGATCGATTACTAGGGGGATGAGCACCAAGATAAGGATAGACAAGATAGGGAAGAAAAAGAAGAGAAGGGAGGATAAGAAAGGGGAGAAGGAGAAGGTCACAGAGAAGAAATGAACAAAGAAGAAGGTGAGAAAGATAGGGAACAAGATAAAGAGTCATAGGAGGAGTTAACCCCGAGATCAAAAACTTGGCTTCAATCCTCCATGTTGCCCCATATGAGCCGGTCACCACCTTTAGTAAACCTAACTATTTTAATAAAGTGATTTAGCTTAGGAGGAAAACTTACAGGAATGAAGAAGAAGGATAAGATAAAGGACTGACATTCTTGGGGCAAAATTTTCACCAAGAAGAGGCCAACATATAAGCAAGGACCATATCCTATGTCACCCAAGATACTAGGGGTCACCGGAAAACACAAGTGGCGATTCATTCCATTAGTACCTCTCAAGCATAGGTGACTCTTGAAGATTATACACTTGAAGAGGTAGACTTGGGTGATCCCACCAGGGAAGGGAGTAAGTCATTAGAATCTCTAGGCTTGAAGAACTCTTTAGGACTTATGAGAAAGCATGAAGAGACCATCAAGTCCTTAATAGAGAAAAATGAGGCTCTAAAGAAATTCATTCATAAGATGGTGGGTCCCATTGACCCAAGTTGCCTGGAATCCGCATTACAGGCCATCTTAGAGAAAAAGGGCCACTCCATATTTATTGGCAGATATGACCCCTTCCTTCATCCAAGAAAGTGTGGATTGAAAGAATGAATTTGAGCAGTACAGAGAAGGGGTTATCAAACTGGTGTTTAAGCCTTAAAGAGTCATCTTGATTAAAACTAAAAAGTTGATAAACCAAATGGAGAGTGAAGATAGATTAGATTCAGAGATAACCAAATGGCAAGCCACCCTCTTAGACCTGAAGATAACTAAGAAGTAGTGCTTCCAGATCCTAGTAAAGATATATGAGGGCGAAGAACTAGGTAACTTCGAAATATGGATCAAGCGCATAACCAAGACAATTAAGGTCTTCAAAGAGTGCCTAACAAGGTTAATGGAAAAACATAAGGAAGTCATGGAATGGGTAGGTGAAATAGAGGGTTTCTTCACAGGGATTGGCCTGGACCTATACCAGAACCATGATAAGCAAATCCTTTGTCCAGTGAAAGAGGTGGTGCAACAGTTCAAGGATATTATAGTAGGTGTTAGCACCAAAGAGGCCCTGAACTAGTTATTCTACTCCAAGGAAGACATGTAGGTAATGTCAGAACATGAAGAGGAGATCAAGTTCTTTGCTTCTGAATTGATCATATTTAGAAAGAAGCAAGAACGAAGGGTCAAGAAAGTAAAAAGGAAAGAGATAAATTATGAAGAGATTTAGGAGATAATACAAAGGCCCTAGGCTGTCCATCTAGAAGTGTTTCCCAACTGATGCCTCAGATCGGTTCATCCATTTTTACAGAAAGTAGTTTTTTCACACTTAGCCATTTTTCAAAAGGCTAAAATTTGGTTTTTCGGCCTTTTGGCCTTTCACCCCCTCAGACATTTCAGCCTTTTCATCCTTTCAGCCTTCAAAAGGGACAAAAATTTTGGGCCTTTAGTTTTGGGCTCTGACACTTAGCACTTTTTGGGCGCTTGAAAACTTCAGAGTAGAGGTCAGGGTCCAAATTTTTGGGTGTTTCTATCGAAATGACTTTTTTTCATGGAAGTTGAACTCTAGATCAGATGGGTGCCTAACTGGAGTTCATTTTTGAAATACTAAGGGTCCCCTATCAGTTCCCACTACAAAGAGAACCCTAGATGAAGATTCCAAGGAAGAACTCCAAGATCAAGAAGAAGACTTCAGTTGCATGTAGAGAAACCCTATCTACTTTCTCTCTCTTTTCTTGACGATTTTGATCCTTCTTGCATGGAAAAATTGGTTGTAAATAGATTAAAAATCCATGTAAGTTGTTTAGTATCTGTCAGCAATAGTTTTCTTTCAGTAAATTTTTAGTTTTAGCTTATTTTCATTAATTTAGGCTCTCTGATGCCCTAATTTTGGCATTTCAAGTTTGTGGATCAGAGCTCTATATAGTGTAATAAAAAGCAATGTAATACGACCAGATTCTTAATGCAATAAAATCTACAATTTGGTGCTTCATTTGTGGTGTGATATTTTCTTCTATCTATGAGAAAGTGATGAATTTGTGCATGCTTGTTCATTATTTTCAAAGAGCCAATTATTTATTGTGTTTCAAATATGTGTTTCTATTAGTTGGATTTTGTTGTTAGCTATCTACCTTGTTGTGATGAATGCATGGAAAAGATCATTTATCAGGCTTAATGATAAATCCATCTTGTGTGTGCGCACGTCTTGGTGGATTCACGATTTGATAGGTTTTGAAAATCTTGCACGAGTGAATATGTTTTGTCTCTAAATGATTGCATCCATAGAGTATATAACTATGATATCATCTGATTTATACTTTGTGGGTTTGTTTCAAATCTCTCCACCCTTTAATTCACAAGGGAAGATCGACAACAGTTTATGTTCATTAGGATTTCATTTTCAGAAAGTTTATTTCATTTCTCGTTTCCTTACTCATTTAAATTCTATTATAATTCTAAAATTAATCATCTTAAAAACACAAAATTGAATCTTTAGTTGAAAATAAAATCTTTGATAAATAGGGAAAAAACCAAAAAAAGTACTAAAGTTGTTTTCCAGTTTGATGTCTTGAATGTACCAGCAAAGGCCTCCTCATGAATATTCACATTTATCTTCAACTAAGTAACCAAGGAGGTTGTACCACGACCTCAAAGAAACTTGGGAGTAACTTTGTTATTCTTTCAAGAGAGTAAATCGAATCTCAAGATCCTAGTCGTTGACTTATGTAAAAGCCACTCTCAACAGAAGTGGCACTAGAAGGAGGGCCTCAAGATAAAAGAGTTGGATAACATTGGATCCTTTTCTTTAGAGCATTTCGAATGAGTACTCACATCATCTCCGAAAAGAAGCAAGTTCATTGAACTCACTCACCATCATAGAGCTTGCAACGACAAAGGGAAGACAAGAGAGAAATCCTCTCACCATCCTACCGAGTCACAGAACTTGCTTGGACATCAATCACATGTCGCTATCATGACTGTTGCCATAAACCAAAATCAAAATTAGAACTTGCAAAATCAGAATTTGAAACTATAGTGCCTCACTGACCCTATCATGGAGAAAAATGAAATGAGGAAGTGAGTGGAATAAAGTAATTCGGACAATGAAAAGGTAAGTACATTACTTTAATTCTTCAAATCACCTAGTTAGCATAAGTTTATTTCTTTCTATGCCACTTTTAGTTCCTTTAAAATGTGAATGTTAATTTAAGATTTTATGATAATTTTCATAGTGTGAATGATAATGGTAAAATTGGATGAAATTAAAGGTTGAAAACCATTTTTATGTGATTAATTTAGAACATTGAACTGTGAACTATTTACTTTGATATATGATAATAAATCCAGACAATCGAGCCTTAAGGTTTCAAAATCAATGGAGTCATTCACATCTACTTAAAATTTGCTCTAGGATATCCAAACTATTACCTGTCATTGTATATGGATTAATATGATATCAATAAGTGTAGTACCCCTCCATATTAGTGCTTTAGTGTTGTGTGATTTTATCATCTTAATAAGTTTGATGTTTGTTTGATTAGACCTAAACCAAGTATTGAAATATTGTGCATGGAATTAATTAATAATATTATTGATACTTCTATACCATAGTCTAAATATGTAATAAATAAAATGAGCAACTATTATGAATTAATAGTGAGGATTATTATTGTGTTCTTATCTTATACTTTGTTTTTGTCTCATGGGGCTTATAAGATCTTATTATAGCTATTGGTTTGATGATCAAAAGTATTTCAACCTTGGTATCAATAATGATCATTTTCATTTGAGTAAAATTGTTAGATAGTTATTACTTTGGTCTAGATATTAAAGAGGATGCTAGAGATAACATTAAGGTAATGTTTATTCTTGTGTGCAAAGGAAACATAGAAGATTAGAATTAAGATATGTCTTAAACATCTTGTTATAATAGTTAGGCTCAATGTAAATTTGAATGACAATTTTAGTACTTGAAGAAACGTTAATTTATAGATTATTTCTCTCTCTTTCTAATGATATTAAAAAGAATGATTTTGATGTAGGCATCTAAACCTTCTACCTATATTTGAGGCATTCAAGTCCAATTATTTATCCCTAGATGGAATAGACTATCATTGCACATTTATTTTTTAAATGAAAATATTGTGTTAAACAAATATCTTTATAATTATTATTTAAATTACATGTATACCTTAATTAAACAAAGGAAACTTCATAGTTAAGATAATATTTTAAACTTACAGTCATATTATATGTGATCATAGAAGGTGAAATTTCGTCCTCATAACCTATAAGTATTTCCTTAATGAAATTTAATGTTGTATTAATTATTATTTATGAAATAGAAATAGAAGAGAAGAACACAATTCTATTTCTTATCTATTTATTTTATTTCATTGATTCAAAGAATGAGTCCTTTAATAATCCTCCTTGATAGGAAACTTGAAATTCAAGGCCATTCTAAGGCTTTTGTTGATTAAGAGTAGCATTATTTAAATGGTTGATAATGTAAGCAATAGAGAGACTATGTCCATTAATCAAGTAATTAAAGTATGTAGTCAAACTACTATTGCTTGGATGGAATTTGGACCTTGGTGACATGGTTAATTATTGATGACTATTGTCTATGTTAAACTCAAGATTTAATATATATAATGGTGAAATATATATATAAATATAGAAAATTAAATAAGACAAATAAATTTAATATATATGTAAGGATTTGATTTGACATGCATTAGTAATAGAAGACAATAGTCATAATGACCTGCAAAGAAATTAATAAGTGGTGGGAAGTGGAAGTGCTAGACGTGGGAGGCATGTCTTTGACTAAATAGGCTGGCGCTTGCATAGGATTTGACAGTGGGAGGGAGATAGTAGGACAACGATGGGAGAAAGTAGAGGAGACGATAGTGAGGTGAGGGGTCACCATTGGTATATGGGCACCCCAAAGTGTGGTCATGGATTGGAGGGGAGAGAGGGTCGACAGAATGGGATGGCAAGGGAGTTGAGTGGGAAGATGTGGCCTAGACAGAAGGAAAGAAAGGCGTGTAATAGAAGAGAAGCTACGAGATTGTAGTGGTAATATTTCAAGTCTCACGCCATGCAATAGAAGTATTGTCCAGTCAGCCAAAGGAGGTTCAAAGTACTTGGAAAGTTAGATTTGTTTGTTGAAGCCGTAGCAATAACAGGAAGAAAAGATCGCTGCCACCACTAGTCAAGAATGTTGTTTATTGTGTACCAAAAAGAGTTTTTCTTTAGATTAAATTAATGGTACCTTTTTGCGCTTGAATTACAGTGAGCTCAAATGGGGAAGAATGATTTTCTGATGCTGAAAACCATAGCCAATCAGATTAAAGCAAAGGGTCTACAAAAATTGTGATGGTATTGCCAGATGTGCCAGAAGCAATGCCGAGATGAGAATGGCACCATGAACACCAAATGCAAGTCTTCGGCCAAAATACTAACAAATTCATTGATGGCTATTTTGAAGAATTAGAGGCTTCTTTCCTTGAGGATGTTAAGAGAAGTCATCGATTTAGCTGCATGGATGCTACCGTTGTTTATAATGAATACATTTCCAACTGCCACCATGTTCACATGAATTCCATGCAATGGGCCCTTTGATGGATTTTGTTAAGTATCTTGGTCGTACTGGCAACTGTAAGGTTGATGAAACCCCAAAAGGCTGGTTTATTACTTACATTGATAGGGAGTCAGAGACATTGTTGAAGGAGAAGCAGAAGAATAAGAGATCCCAGGCAGATTTGGCGGAGGAAGAATGCCACGAGAAGGAAATTCAGGAGCAAGCTGCCCTTTCGTTCCATATCCTCTGCAAGTTTCTTAATGGATTGAACAAATTTCTTCACAATATTAATCTTTCTTGTGTTTAGGAGGACAATACATATCATCTTCTCCTTGTCCTTCAACTTACCATTACGAGAATGTGAGCTGGCTAACTAGGTTGAGGTCATTGCTGGGTTCTAAGGCAACCCTGTGGAAACTGCTATAATTCTATATTGGAAATATATATGGGCTAAGAGTTGGAAAATTAGTCAGCTATTGATCTTGTGGACAACTATAGCCTAAAATTATAATTTCCCTTTTGTCAAGAGTATATATGGCTGCAGAATATACCAAGTGGAAATGCTTGAGTGGTTTGTGGGAAGTTATAGATCTAGGAATAATGATCAAAGAGCTATCAAGCCTCAAGCTCAAGGTGGACGCCATGATTGCTAACTAGTTTGAGTCTATATATAAGTCGATTAAGGTATGGATCTTCTCCACTATAAGGATTGATTGTTTGGGAAGGGTTTAATTTGTTTCCTTTGTTAGGGTATCAAAGATACTTTCCTTAGGAATGGAATTTAAATTTTATAGGATAGGAGCTACGAATGTAGAGAGTATAGATTCCTTTTAGATCTCTATGTAATCACATATTGTGTGAAGGGGATAGCAAGTATTTTAGTGTTCACCCTCACTAATAAATTTATTTAACTTCTTTCAACTTATTTATTTTAGTTAACAGTGTCAATGTAGATATATGACTTTAATAACATCACTTCATTTATTATTATGATAAATAATATATCTAGTAGGGATTAATTATCCAACCGTAAGAATTAAACGGATTATTTCCTAACTATGATGTGGACACTATAAATAGTGCAATGGTTAGATTGGATTAATGAATGTTGCTTCATTGTTCAAATAGATAAATGGAAAATTTAATTATTTATGTTATACTTAGTCATTATTTTGATTATTACAAAAAGAGGTGTAACTTATCTTTTTGAATGTAGACACATGTGTCATTACAAGATTGATTTTTTAGGATTTAATATGTATGTAAGTATTTATAAATAAAACAAATGGTCTTGAATTAAGAATACAATACTTCATTTCATTGCAAATATGCATGCACACATTTGAAATACATTTTCACCCTAGCGGTCACTATATTGTTTGATAGAGAATCTATAATTAATGTTAAAGTATTTCTCTTCTATTATGTATATGTATATAAAAGATTTATTTAGTTACAAATGAGATATCAAGGATTTTGGAATAATTGGAATAAACCATATTGACAATGAGAGTACTCATTTGGTTTGAAAAATTCTTATCACTTTATTAAAATAGTATTTGAATTGTGGTCCTAATACGATCTATAAGCATGTCGATCTTTAGATCTATCTTGTTGTCAAACATAATGAACAATGTGGAGCATATATTGAATTCCTCTTGATAGATTATTGTAAATTCTCTCTAATCTATATCTTGTTAATTTGGCATTCAAGTGAAAGTATATTAGCATTCATTTATACTCCCTAACTTATACCACATTTGATTCCTAAAGTGATTTGTACCCCAGTTGGGCATACCTCATATGCAATGGTTTAAGTTTTGTAAACCCGAACTATGATGTCTCTGTGAGTTACGTAGGTAAGGCCATCTATGATGAGCCCCCAAGGCATTAGGTCTGGCCCTTAGGTCTTGTGCTTTTGAGTTCTTCCTTATCTTGACACCCCTTACCAATATTTTTGTATAGTTTGCATCTCTTTACAAAACTAGTTTGAAATAGCTTATGATTAATTTCGCTATGATATCGTTGTAGCTTATCTTACAATCATGTATGTAATCAGAAATGAATTTTAACATCATGCATCTAGTTGTGTAGAAATATATAAAGATGCAGGAAATAGAGAGGCAAGGAGAATATGATACACATGCAAGGAAGAGAAAACTCAGGTATGCAACATCTTCTTATGAATTTCATTTGAATACTATGAAAGGATATTGTGTAAAGTTGCTCCATTTCCTCCTTGTGTTATTGGTGAATATTATAATTAGTAGAATCATGAATTGCTAATGTAGTTAAAATGATGTGTTATACTCAAAAAAAAAAAAAGTTGTTGCATTTTTGGGTGTAAATTTTGGGCATTACAGAAACAACCTCATCCAATGGCTTTCTGTTCCAACACACAAAGTTCACCATTAAATTTTTTTGGGAAGCTCCATGAATTGCCCAAAAATACAGAGAGGTTTTGCACATGCTTCATATATAGAAAATCAAGGACAACAGAAGAGCACATCTGTGCCTTCAAATAAAATTTCAACCGCAAGGAGATTGCCCACCAAGACGTTGTCTGTCATATTTTCCCATACACCTTGGGAGAATTTGCATACAATTGGTACCTGAATTTATCATGGGGATCTATCTCTGCATGGAACAAGTTTGAAACCAAATTTCTAAATCAATTTAAGTTGTATGTGGATTCGACTATGACACATCACCAGTTCATAACAATGAGAAAAGATCCTAAGGAGCCCATTTCCATGTTCAACCATCATTTCCACAACATGCATGAAAATTTGGAAGCTCCTTATACCATACCAGAGGTAGCTGTCATACAATTTTACCTCAAAGCTCTATATCCTTTCACCTCAATGTTTTTGAGGAGACTATCGCTTGTGGATAAAGACACAATGGAAAAGGTGTATAATGAGGCCGTAATGTTTACACGACAAATGGATCCACAAGAGGAGAACTTATTAACCATGCCCATCATTAACAACACTGCTGCCCCACATCCATTTTCCACAAGAAGTCAAGCTTTGGCCACTCATCCACATCCGCTGGATCCAATTCTGGCACAACCAATTTCATCCCTACCACCATCCATCACTTACCCCAGTTATGAGGCTCATAAAATAACATTTGTAAAAAAAAGGGTTGTGCCCCAACCTAAACCTGATACTCACTTAGCCTTTGAATTGGATACTGTGAAGAAGACCTCGTCCCAACTCACAAATAAGCTCACCCGGATGAAGTTGTATCCTTCCCAAAACCAAAGTGGGTACCAACGAGCACCAAATAGTCCAAATGCTTATCCCCAGAATCAAAATCAAAGTTTTAATACTTACAACAATAACAAAAATACATCGGATAAGCCATTTGGACAACAAAGACCAAATAGACCGTGGAACACCCAACTCAACAATGGTAGTATATCGACAGATAACGCTAACACCTGTGAAGTTGCGGAAGCCAATTTTGTTGGGGTCTAAACCTGTGCCAAGGCAATGAAGGGTATGGAAGAAACTCCCATAATTAGTATCCCTAGGATCTAGAAGAACCGCCCATTTATTTCAATGCCATGATGTTCAACTCTTTTGAATCTAGAAATGGAGAAAATTTGGGCCCTTTTTTGGGAGAAGAAGAGTTCGTGTTCCCATTCCAAAAGGAAAATGAGCTTGAATACTCATAAGTCCATGCCTTCCAGAATGATCATCAAAACTCCTACAATCTATGGAGTTGAAAGGAACCTATGACCGATGGCATACCTCTGAGTAAACAACCAACTCCACCAGATCCCCAAACAAACAATAATCCTATGCCACCAAGAGGTCCGAATGCTCCTGCCCCATCCTCACCAAACACGTTCACTAGTTACAGAAACCCAACATGGTCAAATGAAAAATATAGTGTTGTTGAAGAGCTAAATAAAACCAAGGATAAAATATCAATGTTCAAGATGCTCCAAGGTTTTCCTTGTCAGAGAAGCCCTCCTGAAATCCTTGCACCATTCAAAACAAGGGACAACGACTAGAAACACTAAGACCACCTCTAACTTTAACGCTTCCAAAGCTTTCCCAGCAATGTTCAAAGATAAGATAGAGGTACCCCTAGTATTTCTCCATCTATAGATATTTGGGAAGAACCTACACAATTGCCTGATTGATTCCAGAGCATCTTGTAATGTCATGCCTCTATCCATGTGCTAAAAATTGGGAATGATTCTGGAAACAACAAATAGAGTGGTGATCCAACTCGACAAGAAAAAAGTCAAGGTAATTGGTGTTCTCAAGAAAATATGCATCCAACTGGTTGCTGATCCAAGGATACAAGAATACATCAATTTTCACATAGTGAACATTCCCAAAACTTATGGAATGCTACTGAGCAAAGAATGGACCAAATGCTTGAGAGGATGGTTTTCCAAAGATTTCATGCAACTATGGTTACCATGGAAAGGAATGAACAACCAAATCAAGATCAATGAAGAGCCTAAGTTAAGAAGGATGATCACTAAATATAATACTCCTAATGAATTCATGTTTACATAGACTAACCTAGGAACCTATCGAATGGATGACATTTTCATGTTCCAAATTAGGGAAGTTGAGGAACAAGGCCATAGTCCGGTGCAAGGCCTATTGGAACCCAACATATATGAAGACATTGTTCAAAACTTCATTGGCTGTATAACCACAAGAATGTAGCACCTAGGGAAGAATGGAGACCCTAACATCCTTCTATTGCCAGGGTACTATTGATTACATCAAGAGAGTCACTTAGAGTTCACATGCTCTAATTACCAAAATGTGTTGTCCCGAGTACTGACCCAAATTGCTCTACGAGTCAAAACCCTAAGGGAACCTGAAGCGGAAAAATAAACCCTTGAGGTGGCAAGTTAAGGTGACTCTATGATTAGAATAGATAACTTAGTGGATACAAATAACCCAACCAAAAGTCAAGACAGTGGGTCAGATATAGACACCAAAAGCCCTACATTGAACTTGTTCAATGACTGGAGCACTTCAGATGATGGAGCATGTATGCCATATAGAGAACTGAAAGAAGATGAAGAAGGTGAAAGCAATAAATCCCCTAGTCCCAAAAGTGCCTAGGAGATGGAGAAAGGAGAGTCAACTTCCTCGGGTAGTGATGAAGAAAAGAAGCAACGACCTTGAACAAAGGGATTCTCTAAAAGGGTTTTGGATGATTTGAAACCTGTAAAGTAGTACCAGATATGGAAATTATGCTTTGATGGCTCTAAATGAAAACAAGGAGTAGGAGTGGGGATCAAACTCATAAATATGTAAGGTAAGTCTTTTTATGCTGCATACAAAATACAATTTTGGTGCACTAACAATGTTGTAGAATATAAAGCATTGATCCATGGAATCCTCCTTTCCCATGAGAAAGGAATAAAAGCCTTGACAGTGGAAGGAGATTCAAAATTAGTCATCAAAAAAATCCATAGTCAGTATTCTTGCAATAATAGGAGGCTTTCTGCCTACCAAAACATGGCATGTGACTTGATTAATGATTTCTAAGCATTACACATCAAGGCCATCCCACGAAGGAAGAACATTGTGGCTGATGCGTTAGCCGTATCCACTAGTTTTCTACATTTGATGGAGAAGTATAAAGTAAAGAAGTTCTGAGTTGAACTTTTTGCAGCCTCATCCATCCTAGATACCGTTACTAATTTCCAAGTCTTTCAAGATGACAAACACATCCTGGAGTTCATCATGTGCACAGGAGTGTTTGAGAAACAAATCATAGATGAAAGAACAAAAGAAGCGAAAGAAGAAGTTAGCATGGAAGACCCTGACAATAAAGGCATCATAAAACTAAGAACCAATTCCATACCCAAAGGAATGGTGGAACTAGAGATGATTTTTGACAGTGATGGAACAACTATGAAAAGATGTCCATACATACCATTAGATGGTAAAGAGTATGAATCCTACAACCTTGACACCAAAGATGAGCCAAGAGAAGTTAACATTGGGAGGGTATGTACCAAAGAGGAAAGGGACAAGATGGTCTACCTCCTTATAGAGTACCAAGATGTAATAGCCTGGAGTTATGAAGAGCTAAAAACATATGACACCTCAGTCATTATGCACAATATCCCACTAAAGCAAGATTCAAAACCATTTTGCCAACGTCAATGACCCGTCAACCCTACTATGGAGCCCTTGATGCAAAAGGAAGTTCAGAAACTACTAGATGCAAGAATCATATTCCCCATAAGACACTCCACATGGGTCACAAACCTGGTGCTAGTAAGAAAGAAGACTAGTGAGATCAGACTGTGCATGGACTTTTGAAACCTCAACAAGTCCTCTCAGAAGGAAAACTACCCCCTCTTGTCTCTCAAAAAAGTGTTGCAGATATTTAACGGGTCCCAAATGATGTCCATCCTAGATGGTTACTCTGGTTACAATCAAGTAATGGTATAGGAAGAGGATAGGCTAAAAAAAACATTCAAAACCAAATGGGGAACCTTCGCTTACCAAAGGATGCCTTTCAGTTTAATTAATGCTGGGGCCACTTTCCAGAGGGCAATGTACATATATTTCAAAGGGCTAGTTGGGAAATGCATTATCATTTACATGGATGATCTCACAGTCTTCTCAAAACAAAGAACATATCATGTAAATGATCTTAGAAAGTGCCTCCAAAGATGTAGGAAATATAGGATTTCTCTCAATCCAAAGAAATGCGTGTTTGGGGTGAGTGAAGGCAAGTTGTTGGGACACACCATTTCAGAAGAGGGGATAGTCGTAGACCCTAAAAGGGTGGAACCCATTCTGAAGTTGACACCACCTCATAGCCGCAAAGAGCTGAAATATTTCTTCAGAAAAATTAAATTCATAAGGAAGTTCATTAGTGGCTTCATGGAAATAGTAATTGAATGACATGCTAAAAAAGGATTCCAAGATTGAGTTGACTACCCTAGTAAAGAAAACTTTCAAGGAGATAAAAGGCACAATTTCTACGGCTCCTATCCTCGTCAGTCCTGACTACACCATTCCTTTTAAAATATATTCTTTCACATTGAAACACTCATGTGTAGGTATCCTCATTCAGAAGAAAGGCAGTGAAGATGAGAGACCCATAGCCTTCATGAGTTTCCCCTTTAAAGATGCTGAGATTAGGTACCCCAACCTGGACAAATAGTCTTTTTCTCTTGTCAAAGTGGCAGAGAATTTTTGACACTACATTTTGAGAAGCAAAGTCTTCGGGATAGTCCCTAACACAACCGTAAAGTCTCTGTTGGTTCCAAATAAGATGGGAGAGTGAAGAGGGAAATGGATGGTGATCCTACAAGAGTTTGACCTAGAAATCCAACCAATGAAACTAGTAAGGGGCTAAGGCCTGACAAAACTAATCTCTAAAGTGGAAGAAGGTCTAGTATGCCAAAATTACACTGATCAATATGTGATCGCCGATGTATGGTATCAAGAAATAGTATACTACCTATTGTAGAATTACTACCCAGAGGGGATAAATGACTCACAGAGAAGGGCCTTGAAAATAAAAATAAACTCCTACATACTAAAGAATGGCCAATTGCATAAACACAATTATGAGGGTCTGTACCTAAGGTGTTTGGATAGGCTCAAAGAAAGGCAAGTCCTAGAATATTTTCATGACAAATATGGGAAAGGGCATGGTTCCACGAAGGTGATCGCCCACCAAATCCTAAGGGCAAGATATTTTTGGCCAACATTATTTAAATACATTGGAGAACACGTGAGTTCATGCCACGCTTTCCAAACAAGCACGACCTCAGAGAGGAATCTGATAATGCCCTTACAACTAGTATACAAGGTACATCTATTCGCCCAATGGGGCTTAGATTTTTTTGGAGTGATTAACCCCCTTCATATGCAGGACATAAGTTCATTCTAAAAAAAACCAACTACTGCACATGTTGGACGGAGGCCCAGGCACTTAAGAATTGCACCATGGAGGTAGTAACCAAATTCCTAGAGAAGCATATCATAACCAGGTTCGGGATGTCGTTCTATCTGGTATGTGATGATGCTCCCTCTTTCTCATTTGCCCTGCTCACATAATGGGCCTTCAAAAACTAGGTAATCCTCAAATTCTCCTCCAAGTATTATCCAAAAGGAAACGGGGTAGTAGAGTATACCAACAAGAACTTGATAACAGTGATCAAACATCTCCTAGATGACAACCCCCAGGATTGGCACTCACAACTAAAATATTCCCTATGGACCGACTGAGTGAGGATCAAGAATGATTTGGGGACATCCCCATACCAATTTTTTTAGGGTTTGCAACCAGTCTTTCCTATGAACTTGAAAATCCCAATCTTGAGATTTATGGACCAATATGTGGGAGGCAAAGATCGAGTACAAGTCAGACTTATGAACCTCCTCAACCTAGAGGAGAAGATAACCTTGGCCCTGGAGAATGTATCAAAGCACTTGGCCATCATCAAATAGTGGTTAAACAAGAGAGCCACCATTAAAGCCTTCAAGATCTTTGACCTTGTCCTCATGTTGGATAAGGAAAAATAAAAGCTGGCCAGCCACACAAAATTCCAAAAATTGTGGATAGGCCCTTATCAGATATCAGAGATCTTAGGAGAAAACACTTTTAGGATCAGCACCTTAAATGGAGAGTTGAACCCATTTCCATTCAATGGGAAATTCCTCAAAAATTACGTCGGATCCTAAGCAAGACTTCCTTCTGTCCCTTGTATCATAGTCTTTTTCTTTCTTTGTTTTTTCTTTCCTTCATTTTTTCATTTTCTTCACGGTCAATCCTTTTCCTCCATCCTTGGTCACCTCCTTTTTTTAGGGCTCATTTTTCTTTGGGTCAACTATGTCTTGGATTCATTTCAAGTGGTTCCTAAATGGGAGCAGAGGTATTTTGTAGTCAAAATTCTCCAAGGAAACATACAACACAGAGAACACTCCAAAAGACAAAGTGGTGACATCTATCATTGGTAGATAGGAAGATGTTTAAAGCTCAGTCATCCTAATCACAAAACACATTAAGAGACATCACCCAAGAATGTTGGTTTCTCAAGTGTTTGTCAGTTGTGACAAGCATTAGTGCATGGATTTAGGTACCCACCAATCCAAGAACCCAAGTCTAAATAAATGCGAAGGCGACAACAAAAATAAAAAATATTTGAATAAAGAGAGGAATGAGCACACAAAATAAAAGTGGCCCGAAGAGGTCACGAGCGTGAAATCTGAGTAGCACAAAATAATCACTACTCAGATCAATCAAAGATGACAATATGAACTTTAACATATTGATCTACATACAAAGCCTGATAATTTTCATGCACCAAGAAGAAAATAAGAACAACTATTTGAAGAACAAAACTCTCAAGAAAACGCTACAACTTAGTAGAAAAAATAGATAAGGGTGACTATAGAAACCTCTACCGGGGATATGGATGCCTAGCTGATAGTAGAGCAAGGTTATACTTTGGATTTGGGGAAAATGTTTTTAGGGCATGGAAGCCTGACTGGAAGCAAAGCTCTTTCTAGGAATCCTTGGTCCACATGGCAAAGTTTGGGAACACACGAGAGAACACACTGGGAGACCAACAAAAAATGTCAAAATTAAAGTCGTTGAAAGATCGTCAACATAGACATCTCTTGGTTTTTGTTCTACTGCAAAGTTATAATCTACAAGAGTCTTGGTGATGAAGAAATGCCTTGGTCATTCCTCCTTTTTTCGGGGCTATTTGTTGTGGGTCCACAACACACACCCCATTTTTTGGTCCTCTGACCATGGGGACCCCATCTTTTTTTATCTTTTGGTTCTTTTGAGTCTGCTCCTCTCCCTGTTCCTCGTAAGTAGGTCTCTGAACAGGCCTGTTGAACCAAGTTAAAACATTTTTGGCCTTTTCGCTCTTTCGGCATTTTGGAGGACCCAAAGTACTCTGAAACTCTAAAATGGATGAAAGGCCGAAGACCGACCCTTTTGGTGTTTTGACCTTTGAAAACACTGAAAATGCTGAAGGACAAAACCTTTGGACCTTTCGGTGTTTCAGACCCTGAAACACCAAAAGGTGATGACATCATCCTCAAGCTATATAAGTGCTTTAGGCCCTAAGTGGTTCCTCATTTTGCATTTTTTCTTCTATGTCTTCCTTGCTCCCTACACACTCAATTTTTTGACGTCCTCGCTCTTTTGTGGTCGTGTGCTCTTTGCATTTGGCCTCTTATGTCATTGTCCTCCACTCCTCACACTTGAATGGTAGGTTTTCTCGCTGTCAATTTTTTTTGTTCTTCTCCGTTGGTTAGGTTTTTTTTTTGAGTCTTGTGTGCCTCCCCAAGTCCCTAGGGTTTGTTCCCTTGGGCTTGTGGGATAAGCACCCTCCTACTTTGTAGTTTTTTCCCCTTTTGTTTTGTCCCTTAGGGTTTTTGCATTGCGACCTTGTCGCAGGTTTTCAGCCTCTGAAAGATAATAAACCTTCCATTTTCTCACAACTGTCACCAAGTGCCTTTTAGCTTCTTGAAGATGTTGGCGTTGTGGACCCCTGAGATGTTCAAAATCCCTGAAAGGACAAAAGGTCTGAACTTCCAAATAACATGGTCTTCCCTTTACAGGTTTTAGACTTTTAGAGTCTGAGGTTTTGTTCAGAGTTTCATGGTCTGAAAGGCCTGAAAGGGTTTGTTCCTTTTAGCTTTCTCTCTTCACACTTTCAGTCCTTTCAGATCTTGACCCAATTTTTGGCGTCTAAAATCTTGAAAAGGCTGAAAGTGCAAAATCTACATTTTTAGTTACTTAAGAGCCTCCCGCTTATGTTTTCCTAGATTAATTGTTTTTCTCCCCGATTTTTTTATAGTTTCCTTTCAATAAAAATACTGATAATTACACTTTTCTCGCAAGAATGCCTGAGAAAAGAACAACATCCCCGTTGAAGAACCTATACAAGGGGTATCACCCCTCTTCAAAGATTGGGAAAGAACACATAGAAATCATAGACACTGACATCAGGAACGTAGATTGGGATGAGTTCCTGGTAAGATGTTCCCAACCAAATGGAAGATCTGAGGAGTGCATCTCACTAGTTCTATCGAGCTTGGTAAATGTAGAAACCCACCCAGTAGCTGTTTCATCATCTAAGCTGATCATGACCCTGGAAAACCACTACATTCTAGATGAAAGGGTGGTAAAAAACAAAGAAGGACAGGTGGTGCTGGACATAAGACCAGACATCATAGAAGAGGTCTTCCACCTCCATAAGGGTATAGACAAGTTCTATGACTTTTTCATTGGAAAGGGCCTCAGATGGTTCAAAAAAAAGTGACGAGGCATATGAGATTGTGAATGACAACTACCTCAAGCAACCTCTTGCAAAAAATAAGATGGATAAGATAGACCTTAGGAGGGGGTATTTAAAAGATGACATCGAGGTGGCGGTGACATTACTAAGTAGAGTGTATGGATATCTCAATGCATCCAAATTGAGGATTGGATGATCCTCCTGATAGATAATATTAGAGGCCGCAAGGTCAAGTTTGATTGGGGCACCATTATCAGCGACAGATTAGATGAACAACTAACTGAGGTAAAAAACAATCTAAAGTTCTATATGAGTACATACATAGTGTACTTATTATCCACATGGGTAGATTATCCATGGATTACTAAGAGGGGGAACATAAATGAACAAAATGCATGGCCCCATGTTGTATATCCATAGTTGGTAAAAAGGGAAAATATGCCATAAGATAGCCCATATTACAAAATAGTAAATGATGCTTTCATCTTCACGATCATTCAATCTATTGAAGGTGATTTCACAAAGAGAATGTAAGTGGAAGAAGATGCCGAGGTGAGGGCCATTGGGGCCTATTACATACAATTCAGAACATTCACATATATCTAGGTGGCAGGGTCTACTTTGAACCCGAAGAAGTTTCCCAGGTACCCATTTGACTAGATAATTACTCTAGAAATGGTGAGGAATCTCACAGATGCCTATGAGCATATAAAGCATAAGAAGAAGCATTTCTGGGACTTCCCTATTCTTCTAGGCCCATACACTCTCCATGATATGAAATTTTTTAAATCCTTGGCCCTTGAGTGGGATGAGTGCCCACTTCAACTGTATAAAACCGTATGGCCCCAGTTCGATCCCATAGGCACATACAACCATATCATTGGAAAGTTATACGTCCATGAACCCCACCTAGAAGATCATTAGATAAATTGCGTGGATGATCACAAGGTAAGGATTAGGGACTACTGCAAGATATCCCTTGCACTGGCAGAAGAAGTCTTGAAGATCAATATTCCCTCGCAGGTTTGGGATAAAGAATCAAATAGAGTGTTGGAGTCAATTTACATTGTGAAAAAAATATACAACATGCCCATCATGAATGCCAAAATTGATAAGGATGAGAATGATGACATTGAATTCTGAGCTAGGAATATGATTTGGACAATCGAAACATGGACTAAAAGACCTTATAAGATGGATCCAATCCCACTGAAGACATTGATGGATCCACCCAAAAAGGTAGATAAGCAATGTGGGGAGAAGTCTACGGTGCCCCAGTATAAGAAGGCCCCACCTCAAAAATTACAAAGGGTATATGGCCATAAATGTGCAGTAGAGTATGGTTCAAATCCAAGGTACAAGGATCCAAAAACTAGGATGACTGGACAAATAGATCCTATAATGGGATCATCATAGGCCCCACAAGGTGAAGGCCCTTCCACTTTTGGCCAATCTCCCCCTATCACCAAAATAGGAGAGAAAATGTATAAAAGGAGGAGAGCTTATGCATCTCTGTAACTAGAAACCTCACATGAGGAACTAGAAGAAGAGGAAGATGTACCTCTGGTTAAAAGGACAAGATCTCAGAAGAGGAAGGAAAATGTGACTTCTAGGAAACATATATAAGATCCTAAAGAGTATGAAAATCCTCTGGATGCCTTAGGATTAGATGAGCTCCAGATATCTGATTTTGAAGGCCTAGAAGGCTTTGCAGAGTAGGAAAAGGATACACCTAATTTGACAACAAGATTCAACATGGGATCTCCTACA
This sequence comes from Thuja plicata, assembly GCA_018584345.1. Taxonomy (NCBI): domain Eukaryota; kingdom Viridiplantae; phylum Streptophyta; class Pinopsida; order Cupressales; family Cupressaceae; genus Thuja; species Thuja plicata. The sequence continues at coordinate 87,898 of MU228351.1, read as the reverse complement.
TTTATCTATCCCCATGTTGTCCTCACTCCACCTCTAACATAGTTCACCAATCCTACACTAAATGTGCCAATCATAGGGATAAGCTCCAACATAGGCCAAGGGCGTGAAACTCAAGATACCACAATAGCTCAGGACATAACATGGGATAAATCCATAAGAGAGATTTCCACTTCTACTCCACCGCCTCACATTCCTGGTCCACCAACCTCTCTCCCACCTCCAATTCCTACTCCACCACCTTCTCTCCCAACTCCAACGCCAACTCTACCTCCTTCAACTTTTACGCTCCCACCTCCCATTCTGAATCTTCCTATTCGTACTCCGCCACTCACAATGCCAACACCTACTCCACCACCATCTATCCCTCTACCGTGCTTCATCCTGAATCCTTAGAGGTCAATAAGAAAAGAAGCCTTGTCACCTTTCAAAACCACACTGGAGGCCATGACTGGCCTTAATGCATAAGTGTTGATTAGTTCCTTAGGGGATGATGGCCAAGATAAGAATGGACAAGATAGGGAAAAAAAAGAAGAGAAGGGAGGAGAAGAAAGGGGATAAGGAGAAGTTCATGGAGAAGAAATGAATGAGGGAGAAGGTGAGAAAGATAGGGAATAGGATAAAGAGTTAGAGGAGGAGGTAACCCCTGAATCACAAAACTTGGCTTCAATCCTCCATGTTGCCCCATATGAGCTGGTCACCACCTTTAGTAAACCTACTTGGTTTACTAAAGAGATTCAACTTAGGAGGAGAACTTACACAGATGAATAAGAAGGAGAAGATACATGCATGACATTCTTGGGGAAATATTTTCACCAAGAAGAGGCCAACATACTAGCAATGACCATATCCTATGTCACCCAAGACACTAGGGGTCGCTGGAAAGCACAAGTGGAAGTTCCTTTCATTAGTACCTCTCAAGCATAGGTGACTTCTAAAGATTATACAATTGAAGAGGTAGACTTGGGTGAGCCCACCAAGGAAGGGAGTAAGACATTAGAAGCTCTAGGCTTGATGCATGCTTTATGGTTTATGAGTAAGGACAAAGATACCAGCAAGTCCTTAACAAAGAAAAATGAGACTCTAAATGAATTGATTCATAAGATGGTCCCATTGAGCCAATTTTCCCAAAAGCTGCATTATAGGTCATCTTAGAGAAAAGGGCCACTCCAGATATATCGATAGATATGACCCCTTCCTTCATCCAAGAAAGTGTTGATTGGAAGAATGACTTTGAGCAGTACGGAGAAGGGGTTATCAAACTGGTGTTTAAGCCTTACATAGTCATCTTGATTGAGACTACACAGTTGATAAACCAAATGGAGAGTGAAGATGGCTTAGATTCAAAGATTACTAAATGGAAAGTCACCCTCCAAGACCTGAAGATAATTAAGAAGCAATGCTTCCAGATCCTAGTAAAGATATATGAGGGTGAAGAAATAGATAGCTTTGAAACATGGATCAAGTGCATAACCAAGACAATTAAGGTCTTCAAAGAGTGCCTAACCTAGATAATGGAAAAACATAAGGAAGTCATGGAATGGGTAGGCAAAATAGAGGGCTTCTTCATAGGGATTGGCCTGGACCTATACCATGACCATGATAAGAAAATCCCATGTCTAGTGAAAGAGGTGGTGCAATAGTTCAAGGATATTCTAGCAGGTGTTAGCACCAAAGAGGCCTTGCACCAGTTATTCTACTCTAAGGAAAACATGCAAGTAATGTCAGAACATGAAGAGGAGATCAAGTTCTTTGCTTCTGAATTGACCATATTTAGAGAGAAGCAAGAACTAAGGGTCAATAAAGTAAAAAGGAAAGAGATAAATTATGAAGAGGTTCAGGAGATAGTACAAAGGCTCCAGGCTTCCCATCTAGATGTGTTTCCCAACTGATGCATCAGATCCATTCATCCATTTTTGTAGAAAACAATTTTTTCACACTTAGCCATTTTTCAAAAGGCTAAAATTCAGCTTTTTGGCCTTTTGACCTTTCATCCTTTTTCCCCCCAAACATTTCAACCTTTTTAGCCTTCCAGCCTCTGAAAGGGCCAAAAATTTTGGGCCTCCAGTTTTGGGCTTCGATACTTAGCATTTTTGGGCGCCTGAAAACTTTGGAGCAGAGGTTGGGGTCTAAATTTCTGGGCCTTTCTAGTGACATGAATTTTTTGCATGGAAGTTGAACTCTAGATGAGTTGGGTGCCTAATTGAAGTTCATTTTTGAAAGATTAAGGGTCCCCTATCAGTTCCCACCACAGAGAGAACCCCAGATGAAGATTCCAAGGGAGAACTCCAAGATCAAGAAGAAGACTTCAGTTGCATGCAGAGAAACCCCATCTTCTTTCTCTCTCTCTTTTCTTGACGAGTTTGATCCTTCTTGTATGGACAAACTGATTGTAAATGGATTAAAAATGAATGCAATTTTTTTAGTATCAGTCAACAATAGTTTTCTTTCAACAAAGTTTTAGTTTTAGCTTATTTTTATTAATTTAGACTCTCTGATGCCCTAATTTTGGCATTCAGAGTTTGTAGATCAGAGCTCTATATATTGTAATCAAAATAAATGTAATAGGGTCAGATTCCTAATGCAATAAAATCTACAATTTCGTGATTCATTTATGGTGTGATATTTGTTTCTATCTATGAAAAAGTGATGAATTTGTGCATGCTTGTTCATTATTTTCAAAGAGCCAATTATTTATTGTGTTTCGAATATGCATTTCTATTATTTGGAGTTTGTTGTTAGCTATCTACCTTTTTGTGATGAATGTATGGAAAAGATCATCTATCAGGCTTAATGATAAATCTGTCCTCTGTGTGTGCACATCTTGGTAGATTGATGATTTGATAGGTTTTGAAAATCTTGCACGAGTGAATACGTTTTGTCTCCAAACGATTGCATCCATCGAGTATAGAATTGTGACATCATCTGATTTATACTTCATGGGTTTGTTCTAAATCTCTCCACCATTTAATTTGCAAGGGAATATCAACAATGGTTTATGTCCATTCGGAATTCATTCTCAACAAGTTTATTTCATTTCTTGTTATCTTACTCATTTGAATTTTGTCATAATTCTGAAAGTAATCATCTTCAAAAACACAAAATTGCATCTTTAATTGAAAATACAATCTTTGATAAATTAAGAAAAACCAAAAAAAGTACTAAAGTTGTTTTGCAGTTTGATGTCTTGAACATACTAGCAAAGGCCTTCTCGTGAACATTCACATTTATCTTCAACTAATTAACCAAGCAGGTTCTACCATGACCCCAAAGAAACTTGGGAGTAACTTGGTTATTCTTTCAAGAGAGGAAATCAAATCTCAAGATCCTAGCCATTGACTTGTGTAAAAAACACACTTAACATGTAGAAGCATGGAAACCCACCGAATATGAGTCAAACCATGTCACATTTCTATACCCAATATATGCAATCATTTGGAGAAAATTTTATCCAGATGCAAGATTTTAAAAATCTATCAAATTGTGAAGCCACAACATGCTCACACACACGAGACAATTTATCTTTAAAACAATATAATTATCCTTCCTAATCATCCATCACATCAAGATTGATCAACAAGAAAAAACTCCAATCTAATTAATCGCATATCTGCACACAATAAATGTAGAAGAAATCACACCGTAAATGAAGCACCAATTGTATATGTCTTATTACATAAAATATCTAACCATTTTACATTGTTTTGATACAATATATAATGCTCTAATTTACAAAACTTTGAACCCCAAGACTAGGGCTCCATCTATGCTAAACAATAAAATAAATCTAGAAATAAAACTTATTGAAGAAAAAATACTGCTAAACTAATTACTAACAAGCTTGCATGGATCCTTGATCCATTTACATTCAGTTTTCCCTATAAATTAGGGCCAAGTTTTTCCAAAGGAAAATAAATATGAACTGGAGTTCCACCATTTCTAACTAGAGTCTTCATTTTAATCTTGGAGTTCTCCTTTGAAGTCTTCATCTTAACTTCTCTTTGCATGGGCAATTGATGGACATCTTCTAGTTAAGCCAAAATGAACCCCATTCCACAGGTAATATAATCAAAAACCCACTCCTTATGCCAATCTTCTTCATGTCATGATGGCCCAGAAATTTGGACTCTAACCTTTGCTCCAAAAAAACCAAAGGCTAAAAAAATAGTATATAAATGAACTCCTCTTGGACCTTCCAAAATTTCATACTTTAGGAAGCCGAAAGACCAAAATTCTGGGCCTTAAGAAAATGATAAGTGTCAAAAAATTCTTTCTGCAAAATTTGACTAAATCCCAAAATGGATACTTAGTCTGGGAGGATATCTGGACAAGCATCCTGAAGCCTCTGTACTATTTATTGCACTTCATCATAATCTACCTCTTGCACATTACTGAGGCATTGCTCTTTCTTTTTTCTAAAGGTATTAAACTCAGAAGCAAAGAACTTTATTTCTTCTTCATGCTCAGACATTATTTGCTTATCATCCTTGAATATGAAGATTTTATGTAGGTCCTCCTTTGTGTTAACCCTTGCCAAAATTCTCTTGAACTGCATTAAAATGTTCTTTACCAGACACAAAACTTGTTTATCATTATCCTCATATACCTTTGAAGAAATATTCTATTTTCTCCACCCACATCATGACTCCCTCATATCTTTAGAAAACTTTGTTCAAGAACTTTATTGTCTTTTTTATGCTTCTAGTCCATGTTCCAAAATTATCTAATTATGTACCCTCATATAATCTAACCAAAATTTGGAAGCGCTGCTTCTTTGTTATCTTTAGGTATTTGAACAATTTATATCATATGTCTAATTATAAATCCAATCCTTTCTCATCTCCCATAATATTCACCAACTTGGTGGCATCCTTGATAATAGTCCTGAAAGGTTTTAAAATTGCTCTAATCATTCCTTCTCCCAATTTCTCAAAATCTACCTTCCAGTCTGTACACGCTTGAACAAAAGAGTGTGTTATTCCTACCAACAATTATGGGGTGTCCTTCTCCAAGAAATCCTATAATGAGGCTTCTAGGAAATCTGGGTCAATAGGACTCACTATTTTGAGAATGAATCTCTTTAGTGCTTCATTCAGCTCAGCCAATGATTTTATCTTTTCCTCATCTTTGTCCATGAAACCTAATGCATGTTTCAGCCCTAAAGTTTCCAATGTTTTTCTTCCTTCTCTTTTAGGTTCCCCTAAATGAGCCGCATCAAAGGTATAACCCTCAAGATTTATCTTCGCTTGGTTGCCACTGGTTGTGGGTATTTCCACTTGTGCTTTCCATCAACCCCTGTTATCTTGAGTGACATAGGACATGGTACTTGCAGGTACACTAGATTTTGCTTGGTGAAAGGCTTGGCCTAAAAATGACATATTTGTGTCCTCTTCTTTAGTATAAACCCTATTTCTAGATTGTATCTCTTTAGTAAACAATTTAGATTTAGTAAAGGTCATGACTGGATCATACGGAGAAATTCACAAGACTGAGGCGTCCCTTCTATACTCTGGAATCCTATCTCCTCTTCAACTTCTCTTGCCTTCTCCAATCCTTCTCAAATCTCTGAATTCTCCTCTTCCTACAACTCTTCTTCTATGATTCTATGCTTCTCTTGAGTAGTTGTATCTAGCTCCTCATGTGCTTTCTTAGGTGGAGGATTACTTTCTTCCCTTGTAGGTCCTATCTCATCTTGGGATTTCTTGACATCTTCCAAAGGACTTATTAGAATTTTTAGCCCAAAGACCTATTATTGGATTTTGCTTTTTCTGGAAAGATTATGTTATCCCTATGAATACATGTATTTGGGAAGTTGAGCCTAAAGAGGATACAGGAATAGAAGGCGAAGGAGTGGGAGTAGGAGTTGGAAGTGAAGGCAGAGGAATGGGAGTTGGAGTTGGAAGTGAAGGTGGAGGAGTGGGAGTAAGAGTTGGAAATAAAGGTATAGGAGTGGGAGTCTAGCTATGTTCTGCATTCGAACCTCTCTTAGTATCCTTATCTCTGAGTATTTCCCCAAGTGGATCTCTTTGAGCTATCTGTGATGTTTGGACATTTAGAAAACCCGTAATACCTTGTAATTATACTTCTTTGTCTATGGAGGCAGGCTCTATGGTGGATGAGAGCATTTTAGTGTCCCTTTCTTTGCTTGAATCTTCTTTTGTGAGTGGTGTGTTTACTGTGGAGATAGTGAATTGAGATGGAAGGGGAGTGAGAGTAACATGTGGGGTCAATGGTACCTACCTCTCCAAATTAACTTCTACAACATGATCAAATGAGTCCACCCTTTGATCCTCAAATCCTGTGAAATTCTAAAAGTTGGATATTAAGAATTTGTTAGGACCAAGGGAATCCTGATACTTTCCTTGTTCTTCCTATGCTCCTATCTCTGCATGAGTCGGGACATCCTTTTCTAGATATTTCTTCTTTAGGGAAGCTATCCTTGATCATGTTCTCTTTTCTATAGGTAAATAATCTCCTTCTTCTTCTTCCTTTTTTGCTTCTTCTTGCAAAGTTTCTAACCATGGAGATGTAGAGGATCTCTTCCTTTTTTACACTTTTCTTTTTTCTCCTAAGGTACCCTTAGGTTCTGTGGCCTTTACAATAGGAGATTAAATGGTAGTAGGAAGTTTGCCTTGAGTTTCTTGTGATTTATCTAAGGGTGAGGACATGGTCCCAGTCATCCTTGTCTTCAATGGCTTATGCTTTGGATTAGGGCCATTTACAACTGGGCGCTCATGTTCGTACACTATTTTTGATCTTTATGGCAATGATCTCTTGAACTAGGGCACCATAGTTCTTTCTCCCCATTTCTTATCCCCTTTAGTTGGTGGGTTCAAATATTGTTTCATTGGCATGGTTTCCATTTTGAATGGCCTTTTGATCCAATATTTGGTACTCTTAACTACGTCCCTATCCTTGAACTCAATGCTATCATTTTCATCCTTGTCTACTTCAACATTTAAGATAGGTCTTGTATATACCTTATCTTCATTATATACCAGGTCTAGTACATCTTTCATGTCCTTTTACCATACCTTGGACATAATACTAATCTCTAGGAAAAATTGTGCTAAATCAAGGGACATTCTACAATAATCCCAAATCCTAACTTCATAATCATCCACACAGTTTATCCAATGGTCCTCCAGGTGAGGCTTGTGAATGTAATGCCTGCCCATGATGTGGTTGTAGGTACCAATAGGGTCAAACCTGGTACTGATGAGCTTAAGGGACTATAAAAAGCATTCATCCCACTCAAATTCAAGGGACTTTCACACCTTCATGTCTCATAGGCAATTAGGGCCAATGGATAGAGGGAAATCCCAACACTGCTTCTTTTTGTGTTTGATATGCTCGTAAGAATCAACGAGTTTCCTAGCCATCTCCAAGATAATTATCCGATCAGAAGGGTATTTGGGGAGATTTTTGGGGAAAGGGTGCATCCAACCACTCTAATATATGTCAAGGTTTTGAATTGGATGTAAAAGGCTCCTATCGCCCTTACCTTCGTAGCTACATCGTCTGATAGTCTCTTTTCATAGTCCCCTTCAGTCAAGCAGATAATTCTAAAGATGAAAGAATCATTAATGATCCTATAATAAGGGATATTGTCATCCACTTTTTCTTTCTGGACCAATTGGGGATACACTATGAATGACCATGCATTCCATTGATGAAAGGCTCCCCCTTTTTCCAACCCTGGGTACTCTATCCTAGCTTCTAACAAGTAAACCATATATGATGTCATGTAGAAATGGGGGTTGTGCTTTACTGCAATCAATTGTCTGTCCAAGTTGTTACTTAGGATAGTGGCCCAATCAAACCTAGCTCTCCTCCCCTTTGTCTTCTCAATTATCAAAATCATCCAATTTTCAAGATGGATAGATTGGGGTAGTCTGTACAACCTATTGAGCAGTTTGACTACCATATGGATATCATCTTTTAGGTATCCTCTCCTCGTGTCTATCTTTTCTAGCTTGTTCTTAGCGAGGGATTGAATTAGGTACTCTTTGTTCATGATCTCATATGCATCCAACATGTGGTTTTTAAACCATTCCAAGCCTTTGGTGATTGAAAAGTCATAATATCTATCAATTCCCTTTTGAATGTGGAAGAAATCCTCAATGTTGTCTGGCCGGATGTCCAGGATAATGTCTCCAGCTTTATTCTTCAACACCCTCTCCTCTAGGATGTAGTGTTGTGTAAGAGTCATGATTAAGTCTGAGGATAAGACTGGAACTAGGTGTGTTGCAACATTAACCAGACTCGACAGTACAAGGGAAGTTTTGTAAGATGACCTCCCATTGGGATTGACACATCTAGTCAGGAACTTGTTCTAGTCAACATTTCCAATGTTGGTGTCAGTGAACTTGCTCTGACCTTTGAAATGACATGGTACCCTTTGAACATATACTTCATTGATGATCCAACAATCTTCTCTGAAATTCCTGCAAGGAAATAGGTAAATATCAACACTTATTGAAAAAAACAACTACCAAAAGAAAGCACAATAGAAACCAAAACCCAAGGGTCAGTATTAGTGGCTCAAAATAAACTAGAATCATCTTTATGGCATTTTCAGACACTCAGACATGTGGACACCAAAGACAATATCGAGCTGCAAAATGCCAAAAATGAAAAATAGAAGCTTCATTAAAGGCTGGTTGTTTGGTTTTCAGCGTGTCAGACTATGAAACTGTGAAGGGTGATCGGGGTGCAAAAGTGTGAAAAGTTCATTAGAGGAGGAGGTGGAAAATGTGGAGTTTCAAGTTTTTTGAGGTGGAAGAAACCTCGGAGGGAAAAAGTGCAAATTGCCAAAAATGTGAGAGATGATCGTATCTTCGATGTTTTAGTGTTTTGATGATGGCTCTTCTTGGTGCACACCAAAATTGTCGAATGTTGAAACAATGACAAATTTATTGTGTACTTAGCCAATTTTTCCTTTTTAATCTTTCTAATTCCAAATGTCTTTTCGGCCTTCAGAGGCTGAAAACCCGTGACTAACATGACAACAAAAACAAAAAAACATGATGTCAAATGACTTGATGCCCTAGGGCTTGACACCAAGAGACCTAAAACAAACGGGATACACAGAAGAACTAACAAAAAAGATACATGAAACAAACTACGAAGGAAAACAAGAAAAGAATCAAGGAAAAGAAAAAACCCTAAGCTTAACAGAACAATGAGAAGACCATTCTATGAAGGAGGGGCAAAAGGAGAATGAAAAAATTCAGGATGGAGAGGGAAACTCGTGTAGCAGCAAGGAATAAAAAAATAGAGGAAAGTGCATCAAAAATAGGAAGCAAAAGGATCTCGAAGTGGAAGAGAGAGAAAATAAAAAGTAAAGAGAAAAATGAGTGGAGCCCTTTTATAGCCCACCTTCTGACAAGTGACATCAAGGATAACTTTAGAGTTTTGGAAGCCAAAATGACAAACTCATGAGAATCCCTATATTATGGTGTTTTAGTGGCTAGAATTCCAAAAGGTTTGGCTTGTACTTTCATACTTTTAGGACTTCAGGCTTTCGGAGGTTGTGATATTTCCGAAAGCCCGAAAGGTCCGAAAGTGAGAAAGTCCAAAAGGACTTAGATTTTCTTCAAAAGGACCCCAAAAAAATCCTAAAAGGACAGAGGTAAAAAAAAAAGGGAAAATTAGGGAGGTACCCATGGCCAAAAGGCCAAAAAGGGGTGTGTATTTTGGACCTACAACACTTCTATTTTTCCTTCAATTGTTTCTCTATAAATTTCCTTTCTCTGTATTTCTCAAGATATAAATTTTTTTCTTTGTAGTGTAACTTATTCTGATTTTTCTTTAAAATAGAAAAATCTAGTCTTTCATCTAAGTCTTCAAGTTCTTCACTTTATGAATCATTGTTTTTCTGTTCTTGTGTTTTTGTATATATATTCATGCTTTGTAATGTTTTGGCAACTTGTTCTTCTTCAGTTTCTGATAGCTCAACGAAAGAAGGTGCTATATTGGTAGTGTGCATTTCTTGTTTAGTTCCAGTGTCTTCATCATCCTCAATACTTATGTCATCTTCAACTTTATCCTGTATTTCAATAGCATGATCCTCTTGTGCTTCATTAGATATTGGTTGTGGCTTCTCTAAAATAAATATCATGTTCCAAGTCTGTAGTGCATCTTCTTCTACTTCTTTCTGTAATCATGCTAGTAATTTAGTTGTTCTACTCTTTCTAAAAAAATTTAGCTCATGATTTGTCATTGATAGGTCAATCTCTTCTATACTTGATTCTGGATTCATAATGATCAACGTTCATTCTCTACTTAACTTTTCTTGTTCCACTACTTCATCCCATATGATATTGATTTTGTCAAATAATTCTCCAGGAATGTTTTGTCTCAACTCATTTGGATATCTCTTGAATTTGTGTAAGTGAAATAATATAGAATATTCAACAATTTTCTTTTCTTCATCTAACCATGTCTTGTACCTTGTTACATGTATCTATTTGATAGTTCCATGTTATCTTATTCCTTCTACTAAATCATTTGTCATTCTTGAAATTCTAGATCTTATCCGTCCAATCTCAGATTTATTCTTCTTCCTTGATGTTGTCTACGTTGTTCTAGATCTTGTTCATTTTTCTAATGTCTGTTCTTCTGTACCCTCATTAGTAGATTGTCTCTTCTTGGATTTCTTTATCTTGGCATATGTTGCAGGTGTTGTATTTGACTTATATTTCCTTACCATACTGCTAACATCTTCCTTTGATTTATTTCCTTATGATATTATCTTCCTCTATACTTCTTCATATGTTCCAAATCGATTACCTTCCTTATCCTTAGATTGTTCTAACAGTTGTTTTATACTTATCATTAACTTATTCTCCTTTACTTCATATCTAGTAGGTTGTATCCATGAAGTTCTTGGTTCCACTACCTTGATTATATATGAATGTGTGCTAGCTAAAAAACATATATCCTTCTCATATTCCTTAACAATGTGAGGTGGTATACGATATATTCCATACATTTTTGTCTGATATTATTTGAAATAAAACCACATTAATGTATTGAAATTTCTTCCCAATTGTTCAATATACCTATTGATTTGATTGATAACTGGTTCACCTATTGTCCAATTTGTTGGAGATTTGATTCTGAGCAGTTGATTGATTGTATGTTTGTCATTGATGATAACATATAATACACAGTAGTAGTTTTGTATGTACTTATGAGAATGATGACATGAAGAATTGCATGGTTAGATACATGTTGTTGACATGTTTATTATGTTATATTCATACATGCAGATCCAGATATGATGTTTTAGTCAAGTTGTGTAATTTTGTTATTGGCAGTTACAGTTTTGGAAGTGTATCTATACAGAGCTGACGTATGTAATGTATTTCTTGAGTTGTACCTATCTTCAGGATATGCATGTGTATATTCATTATTATTTATGAGTTGATGATATTCATCTAAAGGTGTCAAATGTTTTTCAAGAAGATTGCAAAGTTAGAGCTAATTTGGTGAGGCAGACTTAGTGAAGCGTTGTGTCTATTCAGTTTAGACGTGCATGGTTGTAATTATGCTTACATGCTTAGTAGAGCCGACAAGGATGATATGAAGAGTTTTCTTATAGGTCCCATGATCTCATACTTTGAGAAAGATACTTATAGCAAGTCAATTGTGATACGTTAAGTGTGAATGATACGAAAAGAGAATAAAGATGTACAAAAAAAATTATCAGAGTTGGTTCATTCATCAAGAGTCTATGTGAAGAAGAAGTGAAAGAATGTAATACACTGGAACTGATCAAGACATCAGGTCTACTCTATAGTTCATCATTAGATATAGTGCATATCTTTTATATAGAAGGTTGTAGCCTTCACCATCAAGCAGTGAGCTTTTGGACAGTGAGTCCACTACCCATAACAGGGTTATTTGTAAAAGACTCCTAACAGGGTTCAACCCTTAACTAGGTCACTATACTTATTGCATTGTAAAGTACAACTCCTAACAGGGTTGAAATATCTTCTAATAGGGATTACTATAATCAAGTATAGTTCATTGTGGGTGCTAATTCCCACCAGGGTTTTTACCATTTGGTTTCCCCATAATCAAATTGTGGGTTGTGTACTGTGTTATCTGATTAAGCATTTACTTTGTTGTATTCTGAAGTTAAAGAAGAAAAGAATTAAAGTTATTGATAACTGATTCACCCCCCCCCCCCTCTCATTTATCCTTTGGGACTATACTAAGAATTGGTATCAGAGGAAAGTGCCTTGGAGAAGAATCCTAATAGCTTAAGGTAGATTAGATGTCTTACTTTAGAAAAGAAAGCCCTAAGTTCGATGGAGATAATTATCTGGATTGGAAAAAACAAAATGATAACACATCTACAGTGTGTTGTCTTTGAGATCTTTGAAATTTCCACACAAGAAGTTGTAATTCCATCTCTAAAAGACCTTGCAAAGGATGATGCTACTATTAGACAAAAGGAAACATTTACCAATAATGCAATTTCCAAAGAAGCCCTAATCACTGCCTTATCCGACAGTGAATTTTCTGAGATCAAGAAAATTGACAGAGCATATACCATATGGAAGTATTTAGAAGATATGTTTGAAGGAGATATTCAAGCAAAGAATGTACGCAGGAAGACATGGAAAAAGAAATACA
>MU228351.1:30082-66246 GCA_018584345.1 Thuja plicata | reverse complement strand
CCAGAAATAGTGACTGAAGTTGAAGATGAGATCAAAAGAGTTAATATTGCTCTCTCATTCTTTAAGGGCAAATTGAACCAAATTGAGGTAAAGTTAAGCCTCTTTTCTGATGATTTTAACAGATTTACACCTTCCTTAAGAGGAGATGATGATCAAGTGAAGGACTTAGATGCCTAGAGGGGTGAGTTTGACAGCAAAATTCCTAGTAATGAGGCATTTATTTCAGGAATAGATATTGATATAGAAGGGTTCAATAAAATATTGGACGAAGCTTTCAAGGCAGAAACTGACATCAACAAGTTTCTAGTAGATGTCAAGAATATCACTGATGCAAGATGGGACAGGCAAAAGGTCCAAATATAGAGTACTTAGGACTTCAAGTGGCCATCAGATGATGAAGTGAAAGCATGGGAATTGATGACTACACCCAAGAGAAAGAAGCCATCAGTTGAAGAAGAAATTTTGGATGATGAGTAAGGATGACTACTTGGTACCTCACCATTAAAGATAAAGAAGATAGTTATTGCAAAAGGAGAATGTAGGTAAATCTAAAAGCATGGCCATCCAGACTCAACATAACTACTACCATCTACCATGTATACTTCAGATTCAAGTCGCTAGATCGGGAGAAGAACAAAGAATATCTATTTTTATCTTTTTGACTTGGTCATTCCACCGCTTCTTCTCTCTCTTTCTTTTTGTCTCTTCTGTAGTTTTAGGGTTAGGTTTTCTAAGACCATCCAAAGCTTGTAGCATCCTTTTGAAAAGGATTCCAAGATGGTTGAAGACCTATATATAGAAGAGAGTTGTATTTTGTAAAGGAGGGATGAAAATTAATGAAAAGAATCAGTCTTTCTAAATTTGTGCCTGTGTTCTTTCAAGCTTCAAAGATTTTTTATGTATAAAGGAAGGATTACATCAATAAAATACGATGCAATTTTAATCTTCTTTATTGTTGTCTCTTTATTTCCTGTGTATTTTTTTTTATGCTTAAGATTGTAAGGCATTCTGAAGATTTTTGGTTACAAGGTGACTATCTAATTACTTGCAACTTTCTTTGATGTAAAGAACTGAGTTTTGTGAGTAGTTTCAGGAAGCATATCAGTATTTAAGGATTTGATACAGTATTTTAGAGGTAATAAGATAATTTGTAAGGAAACTTATCCTAATTGCATGTGGGTTGTAAGGCAGCTTACAGTGTTTTGTTTATGTGAAACTTCAAGCTTTTGACTCTATAACCCAAAGGATAGGCACTAATCTAGGTCTGGGTATGATAATCTATCATCATCTAAGTTTTCAAAACATTCAAAATTATTCCAAACACACTTGTCACTAAAATATATGAGTTGAACTCATCAAGGACTTATGTCAGCAGGACAGTGCCCACTTTGTTGATTCTTTAGAGAGTGAATCATTAGTTTATCCCTCCTAAAATCAAAAGGAAGAAGGATGCAAATCCTTGACTCATTGGTTTATGTTCTCAAAACCATAGCCTGGCTTATAGTACTCTATTTTAAGTTAGTCATTTCAATCTCTAAATTGTTCTATAAGTTGTTACAGTGAAGTTTTTGATTCATACCCAGTGAATGAAACAATCCACCAAATACATAAACTGAGATATCAGTAATCTTTAAAAGGTAAAACCTGCCTGAGTCTGTGGAGCTCAAAAACAAAGAAGGATATTATCCAATTCTTAGAAATTAGTCTTTCTCTTGCCTAAAAGAGGTTGTAACTGAGTATACTGGGTATACTGTCATCATTAGGTAAGTGTTGCAAGAAAAATATCTAACAGAGGACACCATGAACAGAGGTTATTTTTGATATCATATGTTTTCATCAATGTCAAAGGGGGAGATTGTTGGAGATTTTATTCTTAGCAGTTGATGGATTATATGTTTGTCATTGATGACAATATATAATACACAGTAGTAATTTTGTATGTACTTATCAGAATGATGACATGAAGACTTGCATGGTTAGATACATGTTGTTGACATGTTTATTATGTTATGTTCATACACGCAGATCTAGATATGATGTTTTAGTAAAGTTGTGTAATTTTATTATTGGCAGTTATAGTTCTAACAGGGATTACTATAATCAAGTATAGTTCATTGTGGGTGCTAATTCCCACCGTGGTTTTTACCATTTTCTTTCCCCATAATCAAATTGTGTGTTGTGTACTGTGTTATCTGATTAAGCATTTACTTTGTTGTATTCTAAAGGTAAAGAAGAAAAGAATTAAAGTTATTGATAACTGATTCACCCCCCCGCCCTCTCAGTTATCCTTTGGGACTATTTTAACACAATTTACTTTACTAGTACTTGGAAAATACTCTTGTACATAGAAAAATATACATACCAATAATGCTCCAAACTTCAATCCTTGTTTCTTGAATTTCCTTAGATACATCATTAGTTGATATCTCATCATTTATGCTAAATTATATCTCTTTCCTTTAGTAGTGATCTTATAGGAAACTTCTAGTGCTCCTCCTGATATGTTATTTAGTTGATCCGCTTGATAAATCTTATACCCGACAACCAGTGATGAAAATTTCATTTCTTTATCCACAATATTGTTTACATAAATTTTTTTCTGATCTTTCTTATATCTTACTATACCTTCAATTTCTATTTTTGAGTCTAGTTCCTTTACACATTTTCTCCATTTGTTGATAACCTATTGACTACAAAGATGATTTCCTTTGTGATCTCAATTTGTCTATCTCCTTCCATCCATACGTAGACTCCATGTATTCTACCCAATACACATATGATCCATTCAACTTCAATTTTTTTCATTTTGTCTGGAGATGTCCAAACTCTTCATTCAAAATTTCATTGTCTTTGCATAGTTCCTTATAGGTTGAAATGATATCTTCATCTACGATCTCAGTATGCTTGCAATGAATATAGGTTCTAACATCTTCTATCAAGCTAACTCTAGTAGGTATTATAGATAGTTCTCCAGCTTCATTTTTTTCTATTTATTTTAATAAATTTAGTTGATATTAAAGTTCCTTCTCCTCTGATCTATCAATTAACACAATCTTCTCATTTATAGTATCTAATATATAGTTCTCATAATTTTTCAATCGTCTAGGGTTTTATTTTTCAATAACTTGCTAAGAAATTTATTTTTGTAAGATATGTTAGCAATGCTTTCTCAAGCTTATTTTCACATAGACTTCTCATAAAATGACTTTCATAAGATAGATGTTATATATAGAGTCATGATATCCAATGTATACTTCTACTAAGACTTTTATTGTAGGTTGACAGTGTTTCTTTATACCGATAGTTATTGCATATATATATTCAAATTTTCTTATTTACTAATTACATCTTTTATGCTCGATTGAATATTTCAGCTCAAATTTTATTGATGATTCTAATGAGATTTCATATCCCTAAGAAATTAATTACATGCTTAGTTGATGATTGAGTTCCCTACGCCATCTGACACATGGGCTTCCATTGATGTTGCATCAACTTTCTTCTTTACCCATATCTTCTTCATATCCTCTCTAACTTGTTCTTGATTAACAATCCTTTTCCCTCTGGTATTTTTGTCATCATCAGTAGTTAAATGATATCTGCAATTGTAGGTGACATGTCCAAACTTTGAACAAATATAACATGGTAGTTCAAATGGTCTCCAAGGTTTGGTTCTTACTTCACTATTTCCTCTTCTGCATTCTAAAGTTGTATGTCCTAAATTTCTACATTTAAAACATGTAACCGAGTTGCTTTCTTCTTTTCTTCGATAGTGTATCATTTTCCTTGTTGTTGATATTTGGGTTTTGCACTCTTCAACTTTATGTCCATAGTGATTACATTTATAAAAACATCAACAAAAATGTTTCTCAGATGATCTAGTCATTGTTTCAGATCTACAATCATATGATTTATGACCAAACTTGTTGTAGTTATAGCAATAACCATTGAAAGGTGTGTTTCCAATAGAGATTACTTGTTTTCTTCAACAAACATTTGTTGTGTGACCATGTTTTCCACAATTGTAGCAACTAGGATTATATGGCTTCTTACCTTGTACTCCATTCATTTCTCCAGACCTTGATGATTCTCTGATTTCCATATTAGTTTTACCAATATATCCCATTCCAATAGTGTCATTTGGTTTTCTCTGATGTTCATCTATCTTTTGCATGCTTTGTGTGAGTCTTGCATTGATTTCTTTTTCACCTTTCAGGTTGTTCTTCAGATCTTCATTCTCTTGTGATATTGTTATCAGGATTCAACTGTGTAGTTTTTGAGTCAAACTCATTGACCCATAATTCATGAGTAGTGGTTCACATGAACCCATCTCTCATGAGAATGAATGGAACACATAGCACCCATCTCTCCTACTTATCTTCATTCTCTTGTTTCAACTTTTGAACTTTTGCTTTAGTTCTAAATTTCTGTCACTAGTACTTTCTATTATTTCCCTATGTGTATGAATATCTCTGTGTTGTCTATCCAATATTAGGTCTTTTCCAACGATTGTTTCTTCAACATCCCTCTTTTCAGTTTCAAGAATTTCTTTAGCACATTCAATATTCTAATTTTGTCCAGTATTCCTATCATCCTTAAGGCTTGGTCTTCCTGTTCCATTTTCATTATATTTATTTGATCATTTAATTCATCATTCTTTCTTAATAGATCAGTAATAGAAGCATCTGCTTCTTCAGAATTGATACTTCCTTATGAAAACTTTTAAAGGTCATCAAGGCTCATATTTAGTTTTTCAATTAGTTCCTTCCTCTTTGAAAATGATTCCCTTATCTTTTCTTTTAGGTCATGGATCTGTTCACTAGCATCTTTTAGGGCTTCCTCTAACTCTTTTTGATACCTATAACTTTCCATTATCCCAGATCTACTCCAAAGCCCTCAAAATTTTCCCTAGAGAGACAAAGAGCTCTAATACCAATTGTTGGAAAGATTTAGGTAAGGGACTAAGGTGGGGGGGGGTGAATCAGTACCTCAAGAAATTCACACTTTAATCCTATCAATCTCAAACTTATGCTTTTAGGTTTACTTGTACTAGTATCTATAATGTCTTTTACCGATAATTTCTATAGTAAATAACCAATAACAAATAGTTTGCAATTCAACAAATAAATAAATCACAGATATTCAAACACTTAACACAATAATTTGGTAACTCAAAAAGCCCTTGGTAAAAGGGAAAAAATGTGGTGGGGATGGAACCCACAACTTATCACTCCAATAATAAGGTGCCCGGTTAGGAGCTTACAAATGTGTCATATTCCTAATGACTTTACCCTGTTAGGAGTAACTAATACCATATTAGGAGTATTGAAAGTACTGTTAAAGAATGCTTTGTTAAGATATTTTACCCCACTTATATATTATTCACCCTATTAAAGGATTTACAATAAGTTCCAAAATATAACTTCTAAGTCTAGTTAAGACTACCTGTTTAAAGGATTTAACAATCTTGTTGCTAAAATGTTAGGAATAAATCAATAAGAAATTTGAGCTGTGAGTGCTTTCTCCTTAATCTTGTCAGATCTCATTCTTCTTTGTTACTTCCTCTTCTCTACTATTCCACTCTATCTCTAATCTTCTATTCATACATTCATCTACTCATTATTCGTTCACCATCCATATATACTTTTTCATCTATTCCTCTGATCTCCTTTTAAAGTAATGTATGATCTAATGTCCTCCATGATTTATGTGTCCTGATTAGGTTTCCTCAATTCTTGCATAGACCATTTGATAATATGATTTCATCCCCGATAACATGCTTATCATTTCCTTCTTTCCCATAAAATTTCTGATAGCTTTGGCGATAATCATAACTTTATTCCGATAGTACTCTTCACTTAATGTTGATTGGCAACAATGAAAATCTTATAAAAAATCATTCATTAGCCTATAAAGGATTTTGTCAAGTAACACATTTTCCATAATGTTACAGTGAGAAAGTTGCTGCTATTGAGGAATTGAGAACTATAGGAGACATTTCAAGAGAATATTTAGCAGCAAGATGAACGTGCCTATGAGATCACTACACTTAGTAAGGAACTTTCAAAGGTTGAGATTGCATTTAAAGCTAGTGTGACTAGTGAGAAATCTCTACAAAGATGAAATTAAAACACTATGCTAAATATTGGGAAGAGATCATGGAGGAAGAAAGGAAGATTGATGAACTTGAACCTTTGATTGTGAGAATATTACCTAAGGGCTCTAGTAAGTATGAAGAAAAGTTACGTTTGAAATGATTCAATTGTAATAAGATTGGTCATATTGCATCTAGGTGTATGAACAAAAAATCCAAGGATTTTAGATACAAATATAATAAATATCATTCTAAGGGTCATAAAAGTTTTTATGATACTGAAGAAGGTGTGACTAATGATGAGTCTATTTCTAGTGAGGAAGAAATCATGTTTATTACTATTAAATTTAAACCTAATAAGGAAAAAAAATTGGTTTCATGAGTTGTTAAAAAAAATGAATGGGTCATTGATAGTGGATTCTCACATCATATGAATGGTGGTAAGGATAAGTTTGTGAAGCTTGAGGATTATGATGGTGGGATTGTTAGATTCAGTAACAATGCTCCCTATTTGATTTAAGGAAAATTTTCTATTACTGTTGATAGTATAAACAATACTAATGATGTCTTGTATGTTGAAGGTTTAAGTCATAATTTTTTGAGTGTTGGATAGCGATTGGATAAATGTTACAAATTGAAATTCATGGATGGAATCTACAAGATCATTGGAAGTAGAGGAAAGCTTATTGCATCAGGTACACAAACTATTGTTAATCTATTTCATTTGAAAACTATTTAGAATAAATGTTTGATTGATAAGATTGATGATAGTTGGTTATGGCATAGAAGATTTTTTCATGTGAAGTTTTATAATATGGTGAGATTTAGAACTACTAATTTTGTAAGAGAATTTCCTAAACTGATGAAGCCTAACAACATGTGCAAATAATGTCAATGTGGTAAACTGACTAGATATACTTTTAAGCATAAGACATACTCTTCAAATAGAGTGTTGGATTTGGTACATAAAGATCTATGTGGTCCTACTAAGACAAGAAGATATTACAGTGATAGATATTTTATGCTACTTATTGACGACTATTCAAGGATGATGTGGGTTACATTTTTGAAAGAGAAATAAGAATCTTTTCATAAATTTTAGATATTCAAGATGATGGTACAAACACAATCTGGAAAAATATTAAAGCGCCTAAGATCGGGCAAAGCTGGAGAGTTTACATATGGTGAGTTTTATGCATTCTATGAAGAACATGGGATAAAGAGACAAAAATTTTCTCCGCAAACCCCACATCAGAATGTTTTTGTAGAGTGAAGGAATATGACTATCCTAGACACAACTAGGACTATGATGATTGAAGGAAAAGTTATGCAAATATACTTGAGAAAAGCAATATGTATTGTAGTATACACATTGAACCGAGTATAAATTCAACATGGAACTGGTAAGACTCCTTATGAACTATGGTATAGACATATTCCTGTTGTGAAATACTTTAGAATTTTTGGAAGTAAATGCTACATTAAGAGAGATAAGGATATTGGAAATTTTTATCCTAGAAGTGATGAAGGAATATTTATTGGGTATTCTACAAAGAGAAAAGCATATAAATGATATAACTATAGACTGAAGAAGATTGTTGAAAGTGAAAATGTCAGAGTTGATGAGAATGTGCAGAGATCAGAAAGAACCATCTGGTATGACATAGATAAAGAAGACAATCAGATTATGGAAGTGCAAAATTAGAATCAGGATGGACCTAAAGGATAGAAAGAACTTGTGGAAAATAAAGTGGATATTGACACCAAAGGTTCTACTATGTAACCTACACCAAAAAATCTACAGTATGTAAGGATTAATAATTTTTAAGATGCCATAATTGGTGATAAGGATAGAGGTGTTCAAAATAGAGGATTAATTTCTAGGGATGAAACATGTCTGTTATCTGAATTTGTTCCTAAAGATATAAAGGATAAATGTAATGATGAGAGTTGGATGAAAATAATGAGAGAAGAATTTGATCAGATTGAGAAGAACAAGACTTGGATTCTTGTTCCTTGACCTATTGATAATAATGTGATTGGTGTTGGAAAGTTGACTCCCAGAGGATACATGAATTATTTTGTGTTTTCATTATGGAAACAACGTCATATAGAGTTTCTGTCAAGTAAACTTGGAAGACAAGAATGACTAACTATAGAAAACAGCCAGACAGAGTTATATAGTGATCAGCACATCAGCGCATGTGCAAGTGATCAAATCAGGGTATGTGCATTCATATACATGTTTTATGTTATGTGTACATACTAATTCTAGAAATGCATGGTACAGAATGACAGTACAGATAAGTTACAGCAAGAACAATAGTATTGCACTTCAGAAGACAAAGCATGGAGCCGACTTATGTTTTGGATCAACGTATAATATTTTGTTGTGTAAAGGCCAAGTGCCTATGATAGTATGTTTGTAATCATGTCTTTATTATTTTAGTAAACACACTTAAGCCAATTTTTTTGGAAGTTTTGTGTATTATGTTTTTGGCCCGACTAAGGTCTTGTTTATAGTCGTGTCTATTAGGCATAAACATATATATATGTAATGAAAATATATATTTGAAGTGTTAAAGAAATAAGCAGAGTAGAGAAGTGTAAAGATGTTAGCATGAGATAGATCCCCTAAAGAAGATAAGAGCATAAGCACATAATTGGAACTGATCAGACATCTATGTCATATACAATAGTTCACTTTTGGATATAGTGCATATCTATTCTCAGGAGGTTGTAGCCTTCTTTCTCATTGAGTAGTGAGCTCTTGGACAATGAGTCCTCACCCCTAACAAGGTTGTTTTTAAAAGACTCCTAACAGGGTTAGGCCTTTAACCAGGTCATTGTACTTTCATTTTAAAGACTACTCCTAACATGGCAAAGGAACTTTAACAGGTTCATTATACTAGTGCAATATTTGTGGGTACTAATTCCCACCGGGGTTTTCCTCTGATCAAGGTTTCCCCTTAATCATATCATGTGTTATATGTTCTTATGTTAAGCTTCAGTGGATGTATATTTGATTTATGTTTAAGTTTATGAAATATAATAAATAGGCAAACATTGATTCACCCCCCCTCTCAGTGTTTCTAACAATTGGTACTAAATGGGTATTCATAATCAAGTTGAATGAAGATGGTAAAGTGGTTCAAAACAAAGCAAGATTGGTATGAAAATGATATTCATAGATGGGAGGTATTGAATTTATATAGACATTTTCTACTATAGCTAGAATTGAAGCTGTTAGATTACTTTGTGCATATAAAACTTACAAAAAATTTAAAGTCTATCAGATGGATGTTAAGTCTGCATTCTTAAATAGTGAACTAGAGGAAGATGTTTATATTGAGAAACCTAATAGTTTTAATCTAAGAAAGGAAGGAGACGTGGTTTGTAAAATGAAGAAATATTTATATGGATTAAAGAAATCTCTTAGAGCCCGGTCTGCCAGATTGGACATGTATTTAACAAATATTGGTTTCAACAAGGGTACTGGAGATAGCAACTTATATTTTAGAATAATTGATAATAATATCTTGATTGCTGAAGTAATTGTTGATGATATTATATTTGGTGGTAATGATGAGTTGAGTAGAGGTTTTGCTGATGAAATGAAAAATAATTTGATGTCTAGGATAGAAGAGATGAAATTCTTTCTTGGATTGCAAATAACATTGTAGGATAAAGGAATTTTTATCACATAATCCAAGTATGTAATAGAATTGTTGAAGAAATTTGGTATGAAAGATTCAAAACCGGTAGGAACTCCTATGGTTACTAGTTGCAAGATAACTAAGGATGATGATTCCACTTGTGCTAATAAGACATTATATAGATATATGATCGAAGGATTGCAATATCTAACTCATTCTAGACCAGACATATCAAATGTTATTGGAATTACTGCATTATTTCAAGCCAAACCAAAGGAATCACATATGGTTGTTTTCAAGAGAATGTTTAGATACTTGAAGCGAACAATTGACTATGGATGATGGTATGAAAAAGATGATGACTTTAATGTATGTGCATACACTGATGTTTATTGGGTAGGTAAAGTGGATGATAGGAAAAATATTAGTGGAGGTGCATTCTTTTTGGGTAGGAGACTAGTTTCTTGGACTAGTAAGAAGTGGATTGTATCTCTCAATCTACTATTGAGGTTGAGTATGTTGTTGTAGCTATACACTATAACAAGATATTTGGATGAAGTAAATGCTAAAGGATATAAGGATGAACATTGATGAACCTATTTTTATTTACGGTGATAAATCTAGTGCTATAAATATCTCAAAAAATGCTATGTCTCATTCAAAGATAAAGCATATTTCTATTAAGTATCATGTTTTGAGGGATAAAGTCAGTGAAAAGGAAGTGAAAGTAGAATTTATGTCTACTAAGGAACATATTTATGATATTTTTACAAAGCCTATTCTGAATGATACATTTGTGTATCTCAGTGAGAATCTTGGGGTGATAACCCCTCCTGATCAAATCTAATGTTTCTGAGGATGACACCAGTCCAAAAAATATTAAAGAACATCATTCATTGGATTGATGAGTTTGGAGACTACTTAGGGGAAAAATTCATAAGGTTATTGTGGTTTTCTTATTTTTTCCTTTTGAGGTGAGTTTAGTTCTTTTTGATGCCTTTGGTCCTTTTACATTGATGTCAATAGGGGAGAGATTGTGTGGAAAATAAAGAAAATTAAGGTGATTATTCTTGGGCGAGATTGTATTGTAGCTGGATATTCAGAGTATTCAAATGGATATATTAATGTCTTTATACATTGATCAGTTTTTCACTTTGCATATTTCCATCAATGCAAAGGGGGAGATTGTTGGAAGCTTGTTGAGCATCTCAAAGTTTGGTACTAGGGTGTGCTGACATTAATGTTTTATCATTAATGTAAACATACTATTTGTTGTTTTAGACAATGTGTTCAGTGAAGATGATTTCAATTGTTCAAGACCTATGTAGAATATCTTGAGTTAAAATCATAAGGTATTGTTTAGAGGTGTCTTTAGATGGTCTATAGAGGTTCGTAGAAGTTTGGATGACAATTTGAGTGAGGTATGACTGAGTTGGTGGTTGCTTTTGTTACAATGTTCCTATGTACAATAGATGAGTATTTGGATTGGTAAGTCTTGGATTTTATATTTTAGAGGTTGTGAAGCTGGTGGTTACATGGAACCTTATCATTATGTTCAATACTAGTGTTGTTCATGATTTAGAGTACGTCAAGCTATCCTTTGTTAGGACAAAGTTCATTATTTTAGTGTTCTTGTTGATCAGAGATGAAGATGAGATGATATGAATGTTATGGATGGTATTAATGCTGCTAGTTGGTGTTCTTGGATCATTTGATGATTGTGTTGTTGGACTACATCATTTGAGGTGATCAGATTTTCTATTTTGATAGTGTGTTGGCATTCCTTCATTTAGGTCCTAACTGACTTGATGGAGTAACGTGTTGATATTCTTGATGTTCCTTTGGTGACACGTATGATGTTCATAGTTGAATATTTGGGTCATATCTAAGTCTTAGCCGACTTGATTTGGATCTCTTTAGAGATTGAGCATACTATTTATATCTTTTATTGTAATAGGTCTTAGCCGATCTAGGGGTTGATTATTCTTTGTAATCAGTATAAATGAGAGATCATTTTGTATTTGTTGTATGGGAGAGAGATGTATGATTATAGGGAGAATTTATGATATTTGTATTCTTCATTTAAGGTAGAGATTTTACTTCATTGGAACTGTATTAGCATTGGAGATATTATTTGTCATTTTAGTTATAATGGACTGTATGTCCACCCTATTGTAATTAAAATTAAATCAGTGAACCCGACTAAGGGATATATCTATGATTCTATTGTGAGAAGTGATCATTGTGTAGTGAGATTACAGATTAGGCTGTAAGCCTATGGTTTCTTGTGCACCCTTTGTTCTCTATTTTCTCTTAACTGGGTAGTAATTTTAGTTGAGTACATTCATCTTGTGGTTGTGATTCCCACCGAGGTTTTCCCTTAACCAAGTTTGTTAGAATAACTAAGAGGAGGGGTGAATCAGTGACCTTAATAATTATTCCATAATTTCAACCAAAAACTTTATCTCTTAAATATAATACCCTCAGTGATCTTACAATCCAATTTCAACACGATGTATTCCATAAATAAATTTAACAAATATAAACTGCTCGATAAGATATACTATTTATCTTTTCTATACTTTACCAAGTAGCAATAAATAAACTTAAAATTAACTGACCAATCCAGTTTCAATAATGTGTAAAGAATGGATGACAAAATTGGGTGGGAAATGCCCAATTTTTTGGGCAAATCAAATGAATGGACAGAAGGGGGGCCCTTGCACCCTCAAATTGGCTTTCAAGAAAATGACTCCGCTGTGATGGAGGAATGAATATTCAACAATGGGTGACAAATTTTATGCCAAAAGCAGATATTTGGGCAAAAGTTTTTGTATTGTATTAATCGACTATGTCCTAAACTTTTGTGCCCATGTGGAAAATACTGTAGTTTGGGTATTTAGTTAAAATATATATTTTCTAAATGTAGTTGAATCAAATTTTGTACCAGAACTGACTAGCAAAGCCAATAATAGGGTCAATCGACAAATAACACCGACCAATAGAACCGACCAGGTGAAACCAACAAGCATTACCAACCAGGAGAAACCAACGAGCATTACCAACCAGCTGAACCAACAAGCATAACCGACCAAAATAGATTTTGTATCAGAATCGACGAGCACAACCAATCAGCTGAACCGACTAGCCTAAATTTTTTTTTGGAAGGTGTATAATGAAATATTGCTCGACATTTTTAGATGGTGATTTTGTATTCGAATGGAATTACCCAAATATTTTTTATTATCACATCATCTCTTTTCTATATTGTATTTGAGAAAGGATTCTGGGTTTTCTTGCTGGTTCTTTCCCAAATGAGCTCTTGAACCAGCTTATATTATACTAATAAATACATTCAGTGGCTAGCCCACTTTTTCTTTAAAAAAAAAATGTGTAAATAAAAATATCAATGCAGTGAGATGTATACACATTTGACACATATATTTTTAATGTGGAAACCAAATATGGGAAAAACCACTTGGGACCGGTAACCCAAAATAATTTCACTCTTCTGAAGTGAGCTCGGTGAAGAGCCAACCATGTTAAAGGTTACAATACACACTGTTAAGTGTGGCCTTATTAGAGGATTTAAAACCAACACTTTGTCTTTTTACCTTGCACTCACTATGTTTTCAACAAGAAAACCTTTTGATACTCTTGAGTATCTCAATACAATAAGGACTATTAAATCCCACTCAGTTAAGAGATTTTATAAATCAATGGTTAAAATGATACAATAAATGATCTGTTTAAAATAAAACTTTGATTTTCCAATATTCAAATCTATGGCTAGTTCTATAATACCTCTCTAATCATTATACACTTCAGTACCTTTGAT
Organism: Thuja plicata; assembly: GCA_018584345.1. Lineage (NCBI taxonomy): Eukaryota > Viridiplantae > Streptophyta > Pinopsida > Cupressales > Cupressaceae > Thuja > Thuja plicata. The sequence continues at coordinate 52,658 of MU228351.1, read as the reverse complement.
TTCATTCTTTGTTTTGCTCGGTGAATGCTCTGTCCTTTGTTGCTTGGTGTCTGCAGAATTCCTTGGTTCTATTCTTTAGCCTGTATGATCAGATCTGCATGAATAATTCTATCTTCACACAAATTATACTAAGCATTCCTCTCTTTCATAATGAATTCCTTGTCTCTTTATATAGACATGATTAGCCACTCAATCTCCTTGTTTTTTTTCATAGATATCTTCTTGATCCATAAAAATTGCCATGCATTGCTTTATCACGTAAATCTCTCCTTTATTTTTATTCCATAAATCCCTCCTTGATAATTGTGAATAAAATGCACTTTAAATCTCCTTCCATGCTTTATTTTAATTGATCATTGAAAATAAAGCAATCAATCAGTCAATCCCTAAATTGTAGCTCTACCAGCTAAGGAATTTTGTCATTCTTTAACTCTAGTTATGCTTGGTCATCATCTTCAGTTATGCTCGGTCAACAACTTTAGTTATTTCAGTGCTTGGTATACACTTTCTTGATAACACTTGCTCGGTTACTACTATACTCAGTATACATTGTGAATTGCGCGGTGTTCACTGTCACTTAGGGTATACAGACTTTTTGTATTTTACCAACAACATAAAATCTATCTCTTCAGATCTTCAAGGTTATGATATTATGTGTATGAATAATCAAACCATATCAAGTTGACATCAATGACATTACAATACATTAACTGATTTAATTTCTTGCATTTACTTTTACAGCTCAGTGATCATCAACTTATCATATTCAAGCATTTAATTAGTTATAGTTCATAAAGCTCTCCCTTTGGAATTGATGGAAATATACTATGAAATATGTAGTGTAAAATATGCCATAACATACCAAACTTATTGTTCTATAACCAATATAAATATCTGAATCTCAGCAAGATCTTCTAGCTTAGATTTGATTCTACTATGTTCTCTCCCTTTCTTCATTCCCTTCAATGAATAGGTGTAGCAATTCTGTCTTCTAATCTTGTCTCTCCCTTTCTTGTAGAATCTCTTCTCCATTTTCTGGATAGATATGCAGTGTTAACTCTTTCCAATTCTCTCCCTTTGATGGATGGTTATTTCATTGAATCTTTCTCTCCATTGAATCTTAATCTCCATTTCATTGAATCTTTTTCTCCCTTTAGATGTTCTTCTCCCTGATAGATATTTCATATATTTCATTGAATATCTCTCTCCCTTTGACAACAATGCCAAAAAAATTCTATAGCTCTGTATTAGCCAACAATATCTCTAGTGTGTGTCTCAGATAAGTACCTTTAGTGTACTGATTTCTCAATGCAGTCCATATCTCAACTTGTATCAATATGATTAATCTTCTGATAATGTGTATGATGATGCAACCTCCTATTCATCTTAGTGACCAATAGACAAGGGACAAACCCCTAGTATATTCCTCAGGTATTCAAATGTATCTTTTGGCAATGGTTTTGTGAATATGTCTACTACTTGTTCATTAGATTGTACATATTCTAGTAGTACCTATTTCTCTTGTACTTGTTCCCTTAAGTAATGATACTTAATAGTTATGTGCTTTGTCTTAGAATGCATCACAGGGTTCTTTGAAATGTTTATAGCACTAGTATTATCACAATAGATAATTATTGGGTCAATAATTTCTTCATTCATACCTTGCAGCAATTGCTTGATCCATGTAATTTTAGAGAAATTTGCAACAACAACTACATATTCTTCTTCTACAGTTGATTGAGACACACATCCTTTCTTTTTACTTATCCATGTGACAAGTCTGTCACACATAAAGAATGATCCTCCTGTAGTTATCTTTCTATCATCTATGTTTCCAGCCCAATCAACATCAATATAAACTTGTAGCTCAAATTTGCCTTCTTTATTGTACCACAAACCATAGTCTTCAGTGTTCTTGAAATATCTCAAAATTATTTTAACAACAATCATGTGTGATTCCTTAGGATTAGCAAAGAATCTTGCAACTATTCCAACTGCATGTGCTATATCAGGTCTAGTGTGTACATCATACATTAGTTTACCAATCATAGATTTGTATAAGGTCTGATTTACCTTGGTTGTCTTGTCTTCCTTTTTCAATTTGCATATGGTTGCCATAGGTGTTCCAACTAGTTTTTATTCCTCCATCTTGAATATCTTCAGAACTTCTTTCATGTATTTGGATTGTGTGATGTAGATTCCTTCAGCCTGCTGTAGAATTTGTAGAACAAGAAAAAAATTGATCTCTCCAAACATTGACATTTCAAATTCTTTTCTCATTTCATCAGCAAATGATTTGCATAGCATATCATTACCTCCAAATATGATATCATCAACAAATATATCAACAATCAAAGTCTTATCATCAGTATCTCCTTTCAAATATAGATTATTGTTGTCACTTGTTCTAACAAATCCACTACATATGAGATAAGAGTGAATTCTTTCATACCATGCTCTTGATGCTTGTTTCAATCCATACAAGGCTTTGTGTAGTTTATAAACCATGTTTCTCTTGTTAGGATCAACAAACCCTTCAATTTGTTCAATGTATACCTCCTCTTCTAGTATTCCATTCAAAAATGCAGATTTAACATCCATTTGATATACTTTAAATCCTTTAAAAGAAACATAAGCAAGTAGAATTCTTACTCCTTGTAGTATAGCAACGGGTGCAAACGTTTCTCCATAGTCAATACCTTCTTCTTGTGCATACCCTTTGCATACCAGTCTTGCTTTGTTCCTTGTGACTTCTCCATTCTCATTAAGTTTGTTTCTAAAAATCCTTTTGGTTCCAATGACATTTTTGTCACTTGGTCTAGATACTAATGTCCATATTTTATTCTTTTCAATCTGTTCAATCTCTTCCTTCATTGCACTAACCCATTCTTGATTCTCAAGTGCAACATTAACAAATTCAGGCTCAAAATCACAAATCAAACATCTATTGTTAAGAGACTTACTTCTTGTTCTCATTCTTTCTCTTTTGTCCCCAATGATCCGGTCCTGTGGATTGTGTCTTCTTAAATATTTAACAAGTACAGGTTCAGATCTTTGTCCTTCATTTTGATCTTCATTATCACTTGGTTCATCATTGTGAGAATTTTCTTGATTCTCTGTGTGTGCAGTCTATTTATCAATTGCATTGTTCTGTCATGTGGGAAAGGTGTTAGGTTCTTCAATATAGATAAATTTGTTGTAATATTCAGGTTCCTTTCTTCTTTCCTCATCATTCTTCTCTGCAAATTCATCTACTTTAACATTTTCACTTTCAATGATTTTTTTAGAAGATTTGTTTAGACATTTATAAGCTTTTCTTTTAGTAGAATATCCTAGAAATATTCCTTCATCACTTTTAGAGTCAATTTTTCCATTTCTATCATCTTTCAGTAAATAACATTGACTTCCAAAAATTCTAAAGTAACTCACATTTGGTGTGTATCCATACCATAGCTCATAAGGTATCTTATTTGCGTCTTTCTTCAATTAAACTCGGTTTAGTGTATAGAAAACAATACTTACAAATTCTCTCTAGAATGTTTGTGTGATGCCTTTTTCAATCATCAATTTTCTGACACAATCAACAATTGATCTATTCCTCCTTTTAGCAATCTCATTTTTCTATATTTTTCTCAGTGCAGAAACCTGTCTTGTAATCCCATGATCATTACAAAAGTTAGTGAATTCATCAGAAATAAATTCTCCTCCTCTATCTGATCTTAAACATTTTAGTTCTTTTCCACTTTATTTTTCAACTTTATCTTTATGCCATTTGAACATCTTAAATGCTTCAGATTTCTCTTTTAAGAACATGACAATCATCATCCTAGAATAGTCATCAACAAATAGAATAAATTATCTATCACCATAATATCTCTTTGTTCTCATTGGTCCACATAAGTCAGTATGGACTAACTCTAGAATAGCATTAGATGTGTAGGTTTTTCTCTTGAAACTAGACTTTGTCATTTTTCCTATTTGACAATTCTTTCACATAACATGGTCAGGCTGTGAAATACTTGGTAAGCCTCTCACTTAATTTGTTTTCTTAATTATCTTAACCATGTTGTCAAAATTTACATGACATAACCTTTTATGCCACAACCAAATTTCTTCATTTCTAGCCAATAAACAAGTGGTTTCAATATCATCAAGATAGAATAGATTACCTTTTGTTTGTTCACCAGTACCGATCAACTTTCCTTTTCTATTATAGATAATTTCCTTTTTGTTCTCAAATGAAACTCGGTGTCCTATGTTGTTCAGTTGTGAAACACTCAACATATTATAGTTAAATCCTTTCACCCAATATGAATTTTCACATTTGATCAGACTATTCAACATGAGGGTACCTTTTCCTTCAACTGGGCAAGGTGAGTCATTACCCATCCTAATTGATCCACCATTATAATATTCAAAAGTTTCAAACTTTTCTTTATCTCCAGAATGTGATGAGTAGATCCACTATCAATAATCTAGACATAATTTTTGCTAACTTTAGATATGAGTGTTGTTTCAACATACCTTTATTCTTCGTCTGAATCATCCTTCATAGCAATAAATAGTACCTGAACATATTCATTAGAATCAGTTTCAAAATTTTCAGCTTTGTTCTCAACCAGGTAACAAGCCTTCTTTCCTTTATCCTTGTAATCTTGGTTATCTCTGATGACATGTAACTGATTGAATGTTTGATAATGTTAAGTTGAAGATGATGCAAGACATTAAATCAGTTAATGGTTTATATTTTCATTGATATCAACTTGATATCATCTGTATGGTCATATACATAATGCCAAAGACTTCAGAGAATCAATGGAACAAAGGTTATGCCTTCAACAATGCATAAAAGTCAAGTATTCACCAAGTGATAGACTACACCGGTGGAGTGCACACCATCAGTAAAGATAGAGTTAAATTCGTAGTAATGCCTGACGAGCTAAAAAAAGTGTTGCCCAATGAGAAAGATCCAACAATGCCTGACGGACGGAGATCCCGAAGCTAACTAAAGTTGTACTGATGGAACTGGAAATTGTCACGCAACGAACTGCAAAATTGACTGACAGAACAGAGAGATCAAAAAATGACAAAATATCTAGCTGGTAGAGCTTAAGGATAGACTTAACTAGTTGTTTTATTTATTTTATTTGACCATAGTTAAGTAAGTGATTTATACAGCTGGCAAGAAGATAACTATGAGATAAATCAGGAGTTAAAGCTGTAAATCAATTTGGCTAGATTGTTTTTCATGCCAAGAATCAAGAATCAAGAACCAAGAATTAAGGAATATCATGTCTATATAAGAGAAAAGCACAATTCATTTTTGTATGCACTCAGATACACAGGGGAGTGAACTAAGAGAACATGCTAAAGAGAAACTGATGAAGGTTAAACTTCATGCAGTCTTGATCAATCAAGCTAAGGGAGAGCTAAGGAATTCTACAGACACTGACACACAGTGAAGCACAACATCATAGAGAAGAAAGAATGAATAACAAAGGAATAGAATTGATACATTTATCAGAAAGGTATTGTACGTAAATAGATCTGAATATCTGCAATTCAAAGTTGCATTAGAAATAGGTCATTATGTTTCAGTTTAACCATTGAAGCATTAAGTCTCTTAACAGAGTAGGACTTAACAGTCTTTTGTAATTGAGGTATATCCTAATAGATTACCAAAAGGTTGACTCATGATAGTAGCATCGGTCTTACCTAAAGCCTATTGATAGTCTAAGAAGGAGGCTGATTCAAGGATGGTTGTAAGATTAGCATAAAGCCTATTGACAGCCTAGAGTCTGATTCAAGGATGGTAGCGTAGATGCTAGATACTAAGTGAAAACCTATGTATAAAAATCCTCTAACAAGGTCACACTTAACAGTGTGTGTGTGTAACCTTTAACAGGGTTGGCTCCTAACAAGGCTCACTTTAGAAGAGTGAAAATTTGGGGTACCGGTCCCAGTGGTTTTTCCCTTAACATGGTTTCCACATTAAAATACTTGTGTTATGTGTGTATGGTTTATTACTTTATTGTTTTACATTTCACATATGCATTTATGGATTGACTGGTATACTCTACATATTTACTAAGTATTGGTTAATAAGTTTTACTGCTTATCGGTTATCAAGGAGAATAAGGACAGACAAGGTAAACTGACAAATGGTTATTTATTTCAAGTATTTCAAAGGCATACATCTTGCAGGGACTTAATAATCTGAGGTATATTAATTGGTGGATTGAAGTTTAAAAGGATAAATTTTTGAGGCCACTGATTCAACCCCCCCTCTCAGTTATTACTAACAATCTCTTCTGTCAGAGTGTCAGTATCTTCTGTAGTCTCGATCATCACTTCTATCATACTTCTTTTCATAAGATCTGTCATTTTTTATTTCATCCTTTCTTTTGTTCAGGTATCTAGCAGAAAAATGTCCAATTTCTTTGCAGTTGAAATAGACCAATGGTAATTTACCTTTATATCTTCCTTTACCTCTATGTAATCCCCTAGCCATTAGTGCTTCAAGTTCATCAAGTTCTTGTTCATCACTATCACTTTCACTATCATTTATCATAGTGTGTTTGTTACTAGATTTGCTCATTTTCAGAGAAGACTTGAATGCAGAATCAATAGTAGGTAAGACACAGTTGTCATAGTTGTTTATCTCAAATGAAATTAGTCTACCAATCAAAATATCAAGAGTAACATTGTTATTAGCCATTGATCTCATTTCTTGAATTGTAGATACTCTAATAACATAAACATGAAGTAAGGTTCTTAGAATTTTACTTATAAATATTTCTTCCTCAAGTACTCCTCCTACTTCATGGATAGTATTAACAACTTCTTTGATTTTGTCACTGTACCGAGTGATTTTCTCTCCTTATTTCATTCTCAGGTCATCAAACTTTCCTCTTAGGATTTCAGCTTTAGCTCTCAGCACATTGGTGTCTCCTCCATGTACTAGCTTGAGTTTGTCCCACATTTTCTTTGTAGAGGTGTATGATTTCACATCTTCAAATTCAACATCGGTTAGTGAAGAAGCAAGTTCTATCATCATATAATTTTGTTCATGTTTCTCTACCAATTGATCAATAGTCAGAGGTCCAATAGGTGCAATATATTCAGTATCCAAGTGTTGTGTAACATCATTTCCAATACCAGATAGATGAAGTCTTATCCTTCTTTGTCATCATGCAAAGTTATCCTTGTTCAACTTAGGCACATCCCTTTTACTCATCTTGTGATCTTTAGCTTAAGTACATTTAAATTTTTCTTCCAAGCACCAAATCTCTGATACCAATTGTTAGAATAAATGAGAGGGGGGTGAATCAGTGACCTTAATAATTATTCCATATTTTCAACCAAAAACTTTATCTCTTAAATATAATACTCCCAGTTATCTTACAGTCCAATTTCAACAAGATGTATGCCATAAATAACTTTAACAAATATAAACTGCTTGGTAAGATATATTGTTTATCTTTTCTTGACTTTACAGAGTAGCAACAAATAAACTTAAAGTTAACCGACCAATCTAGTTTCAATAATGTGTAAAGAAATATATTGATGCAATGAGACATATACACATTTGATACATAGATTTTTAACATGGAAACCCAATATGGGAAAAATCACCTGGGACTGGTAACCCAAAATAATTTCACTCTTCAGAAGTGAGCTCAGTGAAGAGCCAACCCTGTTAAAGGTTACAATACACACTGTTAAGTGTGACCTTGTTAGAGGATTTAAAACCAAAAAATTTTCTTTTGACCTTGCACTCACTATGTTGTCAACAAGAAAACCTTTTGATACTCTTGAGTATCTCAATACAATAAGGACTATTAAATCCCCCTCGGTTAAGAGATTTTCTGAATCAATGGTTAAATTGATACAATAAATGATCTATTAAAAATACAAATTTGATTTGAAAATATTCAAATCTATTGTTATTTCTATAATACCTCTCTAATAATTATACAGTTCAGTTCCTTTTCTTTCATTCTTTGTTCTTCTCAGTGAATTCTTTGTCCTCTGTTGATCGGTGTTTGCAAAATTCCTTTGCTCTATTCTTTAGCTTGTATGATCAGATCTGCATGAATAATTCTATCTTCACATAAATTATACTCAACATTCCTCTCTTTCATAATGAATTCCTTGTCTCTTTATATAGACATGATTAGCCGCACAATCTCCTTGTTTTTGTCGTAGATCTCTTCTTGATCCGTAAAACTCTCCATGCATTGCTTTATCCCATAAAGCTCTCCTTTAGTTTTATTCCATAAATCTCTCCTTGATAACTATGAATAAAAAACACTTTAAATATCCTTCCATGATTTAGTTTAACTAATCATTGAAAATAAAGAAATTAATCAGTCAATCCCTAAATTGTAGCTCTACAAACTAAGCAATTTTGTCATTCTTTAACTCCAGTTATGATCGGTCATCATCTTCATTTATGCTCAGTCAATAAATTCAGTTACTGCGGTACTCAGTATACACTTGCTCAGTATACATTTGCCTGGTAACAGTTGCTTGGTTACTACTGTGCTTAGTATACACTATGAATTTCTCGGTGTTCACTGTCACTTGGTGTATACATACTTTTAGTATTTTATTGACAACATAAACTCTGTCTCTTCAGATATTCAAGGTTATGATATTATGTGTATGAATAATCAAACCATATCAAGTTGACATCAATGAAAATAAAATACATTAACTGATTTAATGTCTTGGATTTACTTTTTCAGCTCGGTGATCATCAACTTATCATCTTCAAGCATTTAATCAGTTATAGTTCATCAAGGTTTCCTCGAGAAGAAACCTTGGTGTTCTATGTTATTTGTTGTGGATCTTGCATTACTCTTTATCTTTTAGATATAAGTGGCTAAAGTGGAATTATTTTTGATAAGGTGTGTATAACTTATTCACCTTCCCCTCAATTGTGCTTGCATCCTTTTGGGATTAACAATTGTGTGTGTATTTTGTGGACCTGCAAGTTGCAACACAACACTTCAATATATCATTACATTAGTGAGATAAATATGAAATAACCAAGGAAAAGCACATATACATCACTAAAATTGACATATTTCTCCCTATCTAAGAAGAGTATGAAATATGCTATAATTTTCCCTCAGATTATGCATAAATCAATGACAACATCATGCTTAGAATGGAAGATTTAAAGAATGCAAGCTAAATTCTCAAACAAAGTTCATTTTAGAGATCCAAATGAGATTATGTAATTACAATACAAATGTGAACTAAGAATGCACTTAGAAATTAGGACAACATAAGGATGCAAATTAAATTCTAAAATTAGGGGCCCAATTGAGCTCAAAATTCATTCCTTTTATAGAAGAATTTGAGGAATGAGAGGTCATGATTGATTTGTGAAGAGAGGTGGAGATTGAATCTTTGGTGATCCATGTGAGGTGATCCAAGTGATTTAAATATAATTGGATAATGGATTGAATTTCCATTTTGCAAGTGAGGAGTTGTAATTAGGATTTTATTTAATTCTTTTTAATTAATTACCTTAGCCATGTATTTGTTTCTTTTGATTTAATTGATTTGATTTGATTCGATTCCTTTAGCTGATACAATAAAACCTAAGAGTTTCCCTGATTGGACTCCAAATGCACATTTCTTTTGATTAAGCCTAAGTTGAAATTGCTCCATGCAATCTAGTATCTTTCTCAAGTCTTCAATGTGAGTTGTTCTTATTTTTGACTTGGCTAATGTATCATCCACATAGTCCTCCATGTTTTTGTGTATCATATCATGGAAGATTGTTGTCATAGCTCTTGGTATGTAGTGTTAGCATTCTTTAGTCCAAATGGCATGATGTTCCAGCAAAATGTTCCCCATGCACATGTAAATATTCTCTTTTCTTGGTCTTCAAGAGCAATCTTAATTTGGTTATAGCCTAAAAATCTATCCATAAGAGAATACATCTGATATCTCATTGTGAGATCTATAATCATATCAATATTTGGTAGCAGAAAATCATCTTTAGCACAAGATTTGTTTAGGTCTCTAAATTATGTGTAGATCATGATAGATTTATCTATTTTAGAAACTGGTATCACATTAGAAATCCATCTTGCATAAGTGATGAATCTTATGAATCTAGCTTTTAATAGTTTTTCCAACTCTGCTTTCACTAATAATGCCACATGTGGGTGCATCTTGAGCTATAGATATATGATGCATTATTAATTCAGGATCAAGTCTAGGAATATCAATGTAAGACCATGCAAAGTTGATCTTCTTCTCTTTGAGGAATTCAGTGAATTGTACCTTTTCTTCTTCTCATAAGGATTGTGCTAGGTGAACAAATTGAGGAGCTTCTTTTGTTCCCAATTTAATTGTCTGTGTAGGTTCTATTTGAACTAAAGATATTTCTTGAAAGTTCTTAGGGAGGATATCAAGAATCTCATCTTTTGGCACCTCTAAGAGTTTTTCACCATCAGATACATCTTTTATTTTTACCTTTTTAGAATCTAATACTGCCACAATGTCATTTTCACCGTCAGTTATTTTCTTCTTTTTATTTTTCAATTTGTGACTAAGAAACTTGATATCCTCCATCATGTTCAGGCTCCTTGCATTGGTGGAGAAGGATAAGGTTCACAAGCATTTAGATAACATGCCAAGGTATAGTAATTGGGAAAGTTCATGATAGGAGTAGCATTTGAATTGGTCCAATCAATCAAGTTGGGGTTTAGCAAGGATAATGATTCAGAGTTTGGTAAGGACAACATCATATCAGTGTCAAGACTATTAACTGACAAGATATGTTCTGTTAAGTTGACTTCTACAATGTTTAGATCATTAAGAGTCGAATCATCATTAATAGGGTTATTGTTAGTAATATGCGGACCTAACTCTAGCAACTCATCATTTGAGATTTCTTCCTCTTCTCTCATCAAATTGAAACTCATAGCTTGTATCCTTTGAATGTCCTCTAGACCTAGTAAAGCACTAGTATCTCCATCAAAGATCCTGGGTAGTGGTATCTCATCTGATTTTGGGACAACATCAATGTTAGGGGAAGTGTTAGAACTCTCTCCTCTCTCCAATAGAGATGCAAATTTGTGAATCACATCTACCTCAATATCCATGGTAGAATCAGATAGGCTATCCCATTTATAATCATGTGAATCAATTATTTCATCATTAGATTTGTTTAAGAACTCAACAATAGTAACCTGATGTACCCTATTAGCCACTTGTAGATCAAAGTGTGGTAAGTCTAGGACATGTGAAATTGTGACCAATTTCCCCTAGTTAGGTTGTATATCTTGTTTTTGGGGTATTTATTCAAGAGTTTTTCTATCTGTGGGACTTCTAGAGAATCTTCTATTGTTTCCTCTACTTCTTTGACATCAGCTTGTGGAAACAAAGGAACATTATGCTCTTTTTGTGCTACAAAAGTAGGTACACATTTTTCTCCTTGATATTTAGGATACTCTATACCAATGTGTAATAATATTTCATATGTCCATGGTTCCAATGATGTTTCTTCTTCTTCATCATCACTTCCTTCATCAAAGATTAGACCATCTCTTGATGAGTTTTTTGATTTGTTATTGAAACCTAATCCTATTTTGTCTTTGGTGTTTCTGAATTCCATGTGTATAGGTTCAACAAGTCCTTTTCCTTTATCTCCTAAAGTTCCCTTCCCTTTGTATCCCATTTGTTTGAGAAGGTCATATCATTTACCATACTTTTCTGGGGATATCTCCACATGTTTTACCTCATTTTCTCTTTGTTCTCATTTATAGAGCCAAGCTAAGACTGCTTTATCTTCTTTTTCATCCTCTTGAGAAGTAGAGGCTCTAATGATACCAGTTGGTTTGTGAATGTCTTGTTCTTTTGATGCAGTAGGTGTGAAAGATGAGGAAGGTTTCCCATAATTTCTTGGAGACACAGGAATGTTAGTCAATGATGTCATCATGTCTAGTTTGTATTCCCCCATACTGGTTTCTTCAAGTTTTAGTGTCTTTCTAAAGCTTCTCATCACCATTTCCTTAGAAGTTTCAGGTACGGATTCTTTGGGACTTCCTTATTGTGATGAACCATAATATCTACTTTAACATTGTTGCAAGTGTAGCTTGAATCTACAGGAATTATTACTTCCACCCCATTATATGGGAATTTGATGCATTGGTGGTAAGTAGATGTCATTGCTTTCATTTCATGTATCTAAGGTATCCCTAATAAAATGTTTTAGGCCAATGGTATATCGAGAGTTTGACAGATCACATTTTGTTCAATTGGTCCTATTCTGATTGGTAGAACAATGAGTCCTTTGGATGATCTTTCTTCTTCATCATAATACTTGATAGTTATATTACTTCTTGAATCAATGGTTTGTTCTGAAAGACCAAAATTATTGATTAGATTGAGAGTACATATGTTCAATCATGTGCCTCCATCTATCAATACATGTTTGACATGAGATTTGTGTATCAAGAATTCAATGTGAAGGGGTTGGTTATGCGGATGTGTCAAGGATTTGTCATCTTATTCTAAAAAGAGAGGTAATATGGATCCGAGATGTGGTTAACCATTGCCTAGAACTCGTCTACATCAATCTCTTTTGGAACATTTGTGGAATTTAGAGCTTGTTCAAGAAATTCCCTATGCACTGAAGAGATCTTTAGTAACTCAAATATAGAAATCTGAGCTGAGGTTCTCTGCATTTGTTCTACCAAGTTATAGTTTGAAGATGGGATAGTAACTATTTGTCTTGTTGCTGTTGGTTTGGGAATTGTGACAATAGGTACTTTAGAAGATGTTGATTTCTTAGATGAGGATTTAGCTCCTTTGATCGTGACTTGTGCTTGGCTTTGAGTCACTGCGTTTGATTGTGTTGATGTGTCTTTGGCACCTTTAATAGTGATCACATTGATTGATTCACTTTTAATGTCTAACATGTTGATCACATTGTCATTATGGGAGTATGTGTAATTCACTTCATTTCCTTTTCCTTTAGAAGCTTCCCCATTTTCATAGTTAGGGAGTAGTTTATTAAATGTTGTATGATCTTCATTAGTGGTATGTCCTTCCACCTTGATTTTACCTCCTTCAATAAGGTCTTGTATAACGTGTTTGAGCTTAAGACAGTCATTAGTCTTATGTCCTTTGTTCTTATGAAAGACACAAAAAGAATTGTCATTCCACCATCTTGGTTTAACTTCCGGTTACCAAGGCTTCAAATCGGGTATCCTAAGGACTTTGTTATCCAATAGTGTCTTCAAAATTGTCTCAAGAGGTTCTCCCAATGGAATAAATATTCTTTGAGGTCTAGTCCATGGTCTACTCTTGTTGTTCTCATTGTTTTCTCTTGGTATTATGGTTGTTACCTTAGCTTCTTTGTTCTCTTGTAAGTTGTTCATTAGATTGAACACCACTAGTTTAGGATTAGCATTGGATGCTTCTACCACTCCATCACCAACAACATTATTATTCTTGTTTCACCATTTAGTTTTTTTTTTTAGTTGCTAGATTTGTTATCACTTTGGAGTGTGATTTTCCCTTGCTTGACCATGACTTCTTCAACATGGATAGATTTTTTGATCATTCTATCAAAGCTAGGTGAATCTTTCATTTATAAAGCATAGTTCATTTTGGGTACCAAGTTGTTAATAAATATTTCCATCTTTTCTGATTTGGGTATTTCTCTTGAGTACCTTGCAAATATTCTCCTCCACCTTTTTAAAAAGTGTGTAAAGGATTCACCGATTCATTTCTTTATGTTACAAAGATCTATCATGGTTACTTTACGTTGTATAGGACAAATCTTTTTATTAACTCCTCAAAAGATTGCAAACTTGGTGTGAGTTTGGAGAATCACTCCATAGCATTTCTACCTAGACTTCCTGGAAATAGCCTCATTAAATAGGTAGTTTCATGCATGTACTCAACAAAACTCTCTAACATGGTCATGTTGATTAGTTTCTCCCATGTACTTTTCATATTTGGATCTTTCCATGTTAGGAGGAAATGAAACCATGTTGATACTCTTGTCAAAAAGAAATGGACATATGTGTTCCAAAGAGTATTTTTTTGTTGGTTTGACCTTTTCTTGCTTGAGTGTCGCAAGTTCGGATTGCATTAAGGTCAATTGTTTGGTGGGAATATAAATAGGTGTTGGTACCTATTTTTCCTTTATTCTCTCAACGTCATAGTCTTTGGGAAGTCTTACCCCAAGAGAGGCTAGGTGTAGGAAATATTTCTCCTTGTCTTCACCAATAATATTTTCAAATGTCCTTTGAAACTTTCTACTTTGTTTGAGCTTGTTATACCCTTCTTTGGATATGTCTTCATCACTATCCAATTCAAACAAAGGATGACCAATATTTTGTTCTTTTTGACTACTCTCTCTTTCATTTTGGTCTTGTTCATTGTTATATTCATCAAAAGCTGCACTCCAACCTTGATGAGGAGCTTCCATTGCGGGTGAGTCTTGATTGAATAAGGGATTGCAAGATGTTTCTCCTTGGTGAAACTGAAGTAATCTAGGAGGTATTTATGATTTGTCAACAAGGTATTGATTGTGTCTTGTGTTAACCATGAAAGATGGGTCTCAACTTCGTCAAAGGTTTTCCAATAGTGTCAAATAGGATTTCAAATTGTCTGAGTAAGTGTGTCCAAGTAGTAGAAGATTGTTTGTGTATGTTATGAGTGAATGACTCTAGCATTAGAGGGTTAGAATACCCTAATAGTGATCTAGGAATCAAGAGGTTTTGATAAGTGAGTAGACCACACATTTTGGGACCAATTGTGAGAATCCAAAAGGACATGCAAGGTAGACTTCTAAGGAAATTGTGAAACAATAACATGCGGACCAATGAGAGAAACATGACCAGACTGAAGAGCCAAAAGGGTATCCAAAAACACTAAGTTTCTCTAAGAGGCATGTGTTCTAGTACCTACTATCCCATATGTGACTCCCTAAATATGAGCTATGTTATACCATATGCGAGCTTATGAAAACCATATGCAAGCTTTGAAATGTTGTATGCGAGCAACTTTCCTGCATGCAAGCTAGGAATGACCAAAAGTGAGAAAGTTCCCTAGATGTGAGATAATGCAACCAGATGTGACCTAGGATAGACCAAAAGTGAGTCTCTAATGTTTTTTCATGTTTTTGTCAAATTTTTCTTGAGCTACATGAATTTTGTTCTGACAGCTGAGTTTTTCTGAGACTTTCCAAAGAGTTTTAAACAACATCTATGTCAGGGAATAAAATGTATTTCTTGTTTCAAGGATTTTATCCTTTTAATGAGCTTTTAGGACACATCAAGAAATGATCTTTTGTTAAGGTTGATCAAACACTTTCCCTATTCCCTATATTCTAAGCATAGAATGAAAATATTTGATCATAGACTCAGATACACATTCACATGCTAATCAGAATATGGCCATCACCAAGCACACAATGGCTCCAGTCATGATGTCGTATTAGCCAAATCCAAATGCAAGTGAGGGCACAAAATGATGTGTATCATGGGGAAATTACTATTTTCTTTTTACAAATATTATCACCATTTTGAAGATAAACCAGGTTTGTTTTGATGACAAGTGTTTTGTAATTGTGGGCATTCATTGACAATCGTCCTCCATAGAATTGCACAAGGCAAAATTAAGGTGTATATCCCTATGAGTACTCAAATGTGTGTAGTCTTGTAAGAAATATTAAAGTGGCTCCTCTCTACACACACTCAAGCATGTTCAAGGAATGATGTCAAAATTCCAGGATCAAAACTGACTACGTCTTCTGAGGCTTTGGCCTACACTGAAGCATATTGATTATAGTGAGTTGGAAAGGTTGGCGTAAAAATTTCCTCACTTGGGTCATCCCAAGATATTTTTCCCTCAACCGACAAGCCCTCTAATGTTTTGAAAGCAATGAAAAAGGATTGGTGAGCTTAGGAGTCTTGATTTCTGATTCTTCAAAAGAAGAAGAGCATACTCTCCTATTACATGCCATTTTCTCCCACAAACACACCAAACATGTTCATTTCCTCAAACTTTGTAACTCAAAACTCAATCCCCCATGATGAGTCTTTGATTCTTCCAACTTGGGAAAAAGAGAAAATCCTCTAGTGAGACTAAGTAATGTGTTTAAGTTCAACTCTTAAGTTCCTTTTGTAAGAAATAACAAAGCATATGAAAGAAAATTTGTCTTGTTCAATTTCCCCAGATTCAAGTGATTTACTTGTTTAATTACTTTTCCAAAATTAGACAATTTGAGCTTTGTTCATTTTCCCTCAAATTTAGTGCTTTTCTTATTCATTTACTATCCAAAAATTAGACAATTTGATGGTTCAATTTTCCCACGGTCTTTAATGAATAGCTTGGTTCAATTACTATCAAACTTTAGAAAATTTTGTTTGCCTTGTTCATTTTCCTCAAATTCTCATCAAGTTTTAAATTGACTTTTCAGTTTCTGATTTTCCTTAAAGGAAAAGAGCATAGTCCTCTAGTCAATTTATCAAATGATGGAAAATGTTTTTAAGTGTGAAAGCATAACAAAATATATGTCAAGTTGAGCGGTTTGGCAACCTACAACCCACAAGTTAGTAATTGCTTTCCAATTTTTTTTTTATAAAAAAAGTCTTTGACAACAACCTGCAAATGAATATTAGGTTGTTCAAAGTATAGAAACAAGCATGGTTAGAAGATTAGTGGTTAGAATTTCAAATTTGAAATTCAACCAACCAAATGTGTCTTCCTTTACTAAATGTGAGCCTAGAATTCCTGGATGCGATTGCCTTTCCTGAATGCAAGCTTTTGTACTAAATTTGATATAGGAATTACCTAATGTTAGTCTTCCCTGGATGCAATTCAGGATCTACTGGATGTGATGTCAGAAATCTGGGATGCGATTTCCTTTCTTGAATGCGATGATCTTTCCTTCATGCGATATTTGGCAACTAAAGGCAACCCTTAACCTAAAGAGAAAGAACACAAATCAGCCAAAAAGAAGTTAAAAATGAGGATAAATCTGAGGATTTCCCCATGGTGGGCGCCAAAAATGTGTGTATATTTTGTGGACCTGCAAGCTACAACACACCACTTTAATATGTCATTGCATTCATGATATAAATATGAAATATCAAAGGAAAAGAACATATACATCACTAAAATTGACATATTTCTCCCTATCTAAGATGAGTATGAAATATACTATAATTTGCCCTCAGATTATGCTTAAATGAGTGACAACATCATGCTTAGAATGGAAGATTTAAAGAATGCAAGCTTAAATGCTCAAACAAAGTTAATTTTAGAGCTCCAAATGAGATGATGTAATTACTATGAAAATATAAACTAAGAATGCACTTACAAATTAGGATAGCATAAGGATGCAAAATGAAATTCTAAAATTAGGGGCACATTGAGCTCAAAATTCATTCCTTTTATAGAAGAATTTGAGGAATGAGAGGTCAGGATTGATTTGTGAAGAGAGGTGGAGATTGAATATTTGGTGATCCATGTGAGGTGATCCAAGTGATTTAACTCTCATTGGCTAATGGATTGACTTTCCATTTTGCAAGTGAGGAGTTGTAATTAGGATTTTATTTAATTCCTTTTAATTAATTGCCTTAGCCATCATCTTGGATTTCTTCCATAGCATCCCTTCTAATAAATTCCATTTTACCTTCAAGCAACCCAACTCAAAGTGCCTCCCAAGTGACCACATCTTCCCCCGCACTAGGTATCCAAAAAACAACCCTCTCTTTTCCACTTTTCTACCCATGCATAGCACACCTAGAACCACAAAACACCCTCCATAATGACCTAAACCCATCCAATAGGTACATCCAGTATGGCTCCACCAAGATACAATCTCAATAGTCTTTCAACAAGAGTCCCCCAAATCACTCAAGGGACATCCCAACAAAAATATATCAACAATATCCTTACAGGTCCAATTTAGGAAACCCCTAAATCAATCAAGGGGCACCTCAACAAAAGCCTCATATCAATCACAACTACTTGAGGATTCTGGATGCCCTTTTGAAACATCATGGAGTAACCTAGCCTAGCAAAACTAACCCTAAAGCACTATCTTAGTAGCATCCTCCATATATTCCACCACTATCTAAATAACAACCTCCATATATTCTAGCACTATCTCACCAACAACCTCCATATATTCCACTATCTCAACAATAGTCTCCATATGTTCTACCTATAACACCCCACCAGGGAACCCAGAAGAACAAGGTCTAAAATTCTAAGAAAAGAAACAAAAAATTATTTAAAACAACCAATAATATTACTTTCTTCTTAAACCACACTAAGTTCATGTCCTTAAAGGTTCCCTTAACATCTGTTCCTTATTTTAATACTTTTTATCTAATTACTCATCTTATGAATTCATTTTATAACTACTTTTTTTAACTTTTATCTTTTAGAAAAGATAGAGTAAAAGATAACATTGTTACTTATTTCATAATCCATAATACATTTGTCACTAACAATTCATGTTTTAGTTTCTTTAAAATCACCTATGTCCTAAACATAATTCATTTGTGCTTATCAAAACATAAATAATCTTTGCAATAGGAAACTTTTACTTTCAATTACATTTCAGAGAGAGAGAGAGAGATTTCACAACTTGGATCCTTTATTACAACATTCCATTTATAAAAGAACATCCCCTTATGACATTCCTAAAAAATACCCTTCCCTTTTACATAGATTCTTCTTTTAATTAATGTTACAATTAAATCATGTTGCCTAAGAGGCTTATAAAGGATAATTACATTTGAATCTCAAAGTACAGAAGTACATGAAATAGAAGTAGATATCTTCATCAACATCTGACCCTGAATCCAAACCAATTCATCCTTGGACCACGAACAATACCTCAAAAATATTTTCCACCCAACCATGTGAAACTATGAAGCTCCACCCCTCGTGCTAGGAAATAGAACCAAGGTACTCACAAGTTCTAAGGAAATCTAAGTCTAAAGAGATAACTTTCCCTAAAACACAAAAAATACCAAAGATATAATCATAGAAAAATACCACCATAATACATCACAAGAGTAAGGTTCCAAGTATACCATCTAGGTGAGTGTCATCAAATATCCTATGTATTGGATCCACCCTAGAAACCATGTAACCCTGGTCCCCTTTTTTATTAAGGATCCACCCTAGCATTTACTCATGGTCCTGGTACTCCAATCAAGTCTATGTGGACTTATAGCATTATTTCTCGTTTATTATGTTTTTAAAACCCCAAGTTAATTTTATACTTTTCACTGAATTAAGAACTCACCCATAGGATCCCCTAGTGACCTCTTTGGATCTTGGCACTTATGGTGATCTACTCACCTATGGTATCTAGTAGCCTTACCCAAATACATCATTAAAGGTGTTGAAAATCTCTAAACACCCATTATATAGGGTTGAGATCTCTCTCTTGTGATCCCACATCATTAGAACAAGCCCTACCATTAACCATTGATCAAATAAGAATGAAAAATGAGTATAGATTTATAAAGAAAAATATTACATATATAGGGTGACCTTATGCAAGGACATAGAAATTTCAAAGAGAAAATAGGTGCAAACATGGATCAGGGCAGTAGTACAGAAGTTGTAGGTCAAAAACCATAAAATACAATGCCAAAACTAAAAATAGAGAGCCTGAATCCAATACAAGTATACAGTGGTCCCCATACAAGTATAAAGGGGTCCCCATATAAGTATACATGGGTCCCCATATGAGTAAACACCCCATGTTATCCTAACTCATACGAGTTCCTGTCTAGAAGCTTAAAAACTCATTCCCAAATTGATTGTACAGCCATAATTGAGCATGATGAGAGTGTTGGGAAGGTTTTCTAAGGTAGAACCATTTGAGGTTCCCCAAATACACATCCATTTCATTCATCAAAATCAATTCACTCCTTCAATTCCATTTGGTACTTAATTCACAAAAGAGATTAAACAAATAAATCCTTCAATTTTCACAAAGGCTAAGTAACAAAAAGTAGTGCGGAGATACACTCTAGACTTTCCAAAAATGGAAAATTTTAGAGATTTCTGATCACACTCAAAACCATATGATGCACATCATGAACAAAGACATGAATTATGCCAAATTACATATTCAAATAACTGAAATGCCATTCATTTCCAGAACATACTTTCTTCTCCAACAAGATGCATCCACAAAATGTATTTCCTAAACAACTAATGAATACATCTACTAATAAAGTATCAAATAAGCTTAATAGAAACCCACACACACACAAGAAAAAGGAAATTATTCTTGGTCCAGACCCTACCTGGAGTCCTGCAGAGAAACCCTTGATGTTGAGCAATCTACAACTCTTCCACCTCCTGTGCAATCCAGGATCTTCCTTCCAAATTTTAGGGTAGTATTTACTTCCTCTCTGAAATTACCACCTATACCATCTAAGATTCAAAAATACTCTCCCTTCCTACATAAAATACCCCACTCACAGGCTATGTACCTAACTTCCAAATTTCTTCTCCAAATCCTCCTTCTAATCCTTCTCCAAAAATCTACCCAATTCAAATACCCAATCATATGGTTGGAGGGGTTACTTTATGGGAAGCAACAACTCCAACCAATATAGTTGGTTCAACCAAAATAATTAAAAAAAATCCCTGACTGTCATGCCCAAATTTGCATGTAAAAATGCAACAACTTTTTTTTGAAAGGTTTACTAAAGGGATGAAGTGACTGTTCTCTCATGCTTACTAAGTGCCCCATGAGTAAAAATTTAAGACAAGGGGGTTTAGTTCAAGAGCGATAGTTGGTAAAATGTAAATTCTAGGGTTGAGGGGTAATCATGATGTGAGTCAACGTCCCCCAACCCATGAGTTTACAAGGGTCTAGTTAGATCAAATGCAATTTCGTAATTTTTCTAGAGTTAAATCTAAACTTGGATCACAACTACCTCTTCATGATAGTTTAAAATTAAGTCAAGATTTTAAATCTTACAGTTATCTAATTGAACCATAACATTATTTTTACACTAGACAATACACTGGCCACATGTATTGACCATGCAAAAATAACATTACCTAGTTATGAGCATATAGAAATTCTTGGCCAAAATCTCCTACTCAAATTTATGTTATAATAATCTAGAAGGAGATCCTAAGTTAAAAACTTTATTTCAATTAAAATAATAATGTTACCTATATGAAAGAATCTTTCATTAAAGACAAGTATAAATAAAATAATATGGTTATGCAACTCTCAATTTACATTTGATTATAATAATCTAATATTTTAAAAAAAATGAACTTAATGACTTAAAATCGTCCATTAAAAGTTTCACCCTATTTCACTAGGAAATCAATTAAGTTATCCAACATGCTTTATTAAAATTGTTATTATCTTGATCCAACATTTAAAATATGTCAAAGCATTCTACTAATTTACTAATTAAAATTTAAAGTGGCATTATTAAATAACCATTGTTTTATTCTTATCTCTACAGTTAAGTTAATTATGTCATAAAATTAACCATTTAATTTTCAACTTACTATACATAGACTATGTTAATAAAATTAACCTTATAAGACCTAAATAAGTCTTATTTAATTAAACAACATCTACGATCTAATTGTAATAACATTACTAACATATTGACTTAATCTCTATTAGATGTGTAGGTGATTTAAATAAATTATTAACAATGTCTTAAAGATAAAAAGAATTTCCACCAAATAATTTTGAAATGACCCAATAAGAATTTCCCTAATACATTAAAGAAAAGTCCAACCTCTCACAATGCCTATCCCTAACCCTAATTCAAAATTAGGGTTGGGCTAAAATACAACTAAAAAAAAAGAAGCTTTCATTAATCCCCTCTTCCTCTTCTCTCTTTCAGTTTTCTAACCCTAAGTTTTCTTTTCTCTCTTATTGTTATGTGCAGGTCTGCCAGTTGTAGCAATGGAGGTGAAGCCTTTCAAGTATGAATATACATACAAATATATATACACCATTGAGGTATATATATTAAATCACAAAGGAGAGGGTTCCAAAATATTGGAGGCTGCTACTACATTTTGTTTTAAATCTTCTATTTGGGACATGGAAGCTAGTTTCACAGAGGGGAGTGGGGAGTGGGGAGTAGCCATGTCCCCCCCCCCCCATCGCCACTATCATGGTTCCCCCACCATGGACACCACACAGTCGGCAGCTTATGTCATCGTTGTGTGGTGGTCGTGGTGGCCACGACCACCACAGTGGTGGGGGAAGGGCCATGCGCCTCCCCTTCACCACTCATAACAATACTACTGCGGGGGGTGGCTTCGCCACCCTCTCGTAACCTAGTTTTTTTTTGTTATTGCATTTTTTTCTTTTTATTTTGTTATATATATATATATATATACTTGTTGTTATGTACATAACAACAATTGATTTAAAGTTACAGTCAAATTTCTGGATTAGATATGTGATTATATATATGTGTGTGTGTGTGTGTGTGTGTGTGTGTGTGTGTGTGTATGTATATATATGTATGTATATATATATATATATATATATATATGTATGTCT
>MU228351.1:3666-29960 GCA_018584345.1 Thuja plicata | reverse complement strand
TGTGTGTGTGTGTGTAAATATATATATATTTATTTATTTACATATATGTATATATATGTAAATATATATGTATATATATGTGTGTGTGTGTGTGTGTGTGTATACTTGTTATGTACTTAACAACAATTGATTTAAAGTTACAGTCAAATTTCTGGATTAGATATGCGATTATATATGTGTGTGTGTGTGTGTGTGTGTGTGTGTGTGTGTGTGTGTATATATATATATATATACATACATATATGTATATATATAAATATATATATTACCTTATAAGAACAAGACTTATGTCTGTTTGATAAGGTCTAATAGGATTTTCAGAATATATATTTATTATGTATATATATAGGCTGCTATATATATACAATAATAATATATATGAGAAAAATTCTATTTAGTGCATCATTAAATACAAATATTGTTTAATAAATTTAACTATGACAGGCAACAAGATATAACATATTCATATTCTTCTTATGTACATTTAAGTTCTGCATTTCTAAAAATATATGATCTCATAAAGAGGAACTAAATTTCTTTTCAAGAAAACTTATAAAAAGATACATTTGTAACAAGAAGAAAACAACGATATTTCCTGTATGTATTCTATAACAAAATTGAATCTTAGTGATTTAAACATAATTAATTAATTCTTTTTAAATTCTGGTACAAATCTATGAACAAGGTTATATCTTTTATGTGTTCAATATACAAAATTGCATTCTACATGTATAACACCTATTTCATGCATTTGTACATTTGAATAATCAAGAAAACAAAATAAATTTTGTGCAAAAATTTACATAAGAATTTTTTTACAAAAGATTTAAGGCATAATAAACTTTAAAAAAATTTGTTCTTTTCCTTCTCTTTGAAACAACAAACAACACTTCCAATTACAAGTCTTTACATGTTTAAAAATACAAAATTTATTTCACCTAATTAGATATAATATTACAAAGGATTCAACCTTATATCCTCATACAAAATTTACATTTAAAAAATATAATTGTAAACAACTAAATTCCTTCTTCCCAAGCTTTGAACATAATTCCTTTCCAAGTAGTGAGATAGCTACAAAATCTGCAATTAATCAAGGTTTGAAATAAACCATGGGAGCTCACCTCCCATCCTAGGTCTCTATGAGACCACCCCCGAGATAGGGGAAACAAGATAGGGTTGGGTAACATTCATGCAAACCACAATACATCCCAAACAAGCTCTATAAAAAAACAACACCCTCCCAAGATCTGACACAATTGGGTCACAATGGACTCATTAAAGGGCTGAAGGTGGAAACAACAAAGTAGGAGATTGCCAAACCAAATACCACATAATTGAGATAAATTTCACATTCATTCTCAAGGATTTTACTACATCCAAAAACTCCACATACCACATCCATTTACCCTTATCACCCCCATGAGATAATAACAAAGAATTGGCACATGGAGCCCATAAAACACATGCAATTTCCCTCTTCTTCCCAAGAAGAGACTCTACACTCCAATGGTTTTCCCAACTAATCCCTTCACCCACAATGACTCTCTTCCCTCCCAAGGGTGAGATTGGCCATTCACTCTCATGAACATCACAAGCATAAAACATGAAAAAAGGAAGCAAAATAAATCTTTCAACACCACTTCTACCACAAGAAAACCATTTTACATAACAAGAGTTCTCAACAACTAAATTTAACAAGATTTGAAAAAATAAATAAAAAGGAACCACACATATATTTAGAGGTACCAACCTTACTCTTAGAAAAATGGATTGAAGTTGAGATGAGCCCTTCCTTTCCTAGCTTTCCTTTCCTTAGCTTCCAACTAGCAAGTCCTTCTAAGCACAACTACCAGTCTCCCATAATGGAGAGTGGGAAATTAACCCCAACTCTCCTCTCTATACTCCTTAAAAGGATCCCTACCCATATCTTAAATCTTCCCAACAAGATGAGAGGTGACACGAGTCCTCTTCCCTAAAAACTTGTCCATTTTCATGCATGAAAGAGACCCCACTATCTTGAAGAAAGAGATGGTCTTCCCTCTTCCCAATTTTTGCCACTAACCAAGAATGGTACTTGGTCATAAATGAGATTAAGACACTAAAATAATTAAAAATTAACCCGTAACCCATAGTATAACTATAGGACTGGATATTTTTAACCCTAACTACCCTTTTGGGCTCATTCTAACCCTTCTAAAACTCACTTAGAGTTTACCTAGGAATTTCTATGATGGAACTCTTGATTTGGGTTTCCAAGGCAAGTAACCCCCACATGGGAACACTACAAAACAACCTAGGGTGAAAACTTAACCTCTCAATCCCCATGGGCATGCCAACTCACAAATACATGTGCCAATTGACACTACAAGGCACATCACATTTACACATTGGCATGCCTAAATGGAAATAAAAAAAAAATAAGAAGAAAATAAATTTACAAACATGCATAATTACATTTACAAACATATATATTAAATTACAATTAGGTTATTT
The DNA here is from genome assembly GCA_018584345.1 of Thuja plicata. Taxonomy (NCBI): domain Eukaryota; kingdom Viridiplantae; phylum Streptophyta; class Pinopsida; order Cupressales; family Cupressaceae; genus Thuja; species Thuja plicata. The sequence goes on along the minus strand of MU228351.1, from coordinate 27,464 downwards.
CCTCCTTTTGGGTTAAGCTTGGCTTCACAAGGATTTTAACATTAACCCAATCTTGTTTCCCCGATTGAATCCATGGTTTATTTATCTGCACACTTGAACAACGCATTAGTTGTCCAAGGAATAAATTAAAAATACATGATATTATACATTATATTATATTTATCTAACCGCAAATTTTACATTACTTTTTAGAATTAGGTCATTCATTTACGTATAACTCATAAATCACAAAAATCCTTAGAATCACTTATCTAACATACAAATTTAACCAATATAGATCATATGTAGAATTTAATTCCGTAATCCACATTTATATGTCATATGATCAAATTGGAAATTCAGAAACATAAAATGGAAACCTGTCACAACATGTCATCAAGATCTATATAACAATAAATCCAACATCATCAAAATAGAGACATCTCATGATATCTATGCTATGAAATCTCTATCCAATACAACAATGTATCAAAAAAATAATGTATCATCCTGATAAACATAATAACAAGTATCAACTCTAAAAGGAAAGTCAGGGTAGGACCTCACACTAACATTCCCATGAACCTTAAAATTAAACGTTTAATTTTAATTAACTTAGTTCACTTTACCAAGTCAATAAGTAAGATAGAGATAAGTAGGATTACCAAGAAATTCAGATAGCCCAATGGTAACAAGCTAGCCTAACTCCTAGGAGGTATCGGGTTTGAAACTCCTAGATAAGCTATTTTTGTTACTTAAGCAATTTCCTTTTATCACTTTTATTAATTTCATTTTACTCTACAAATACCTTATTTACTTTACAAGCATATTGTCACATATTAATACATTCACACATTCAAATATGCATATACAAATATTATATACATGTATGTATATATGGGTGCACCCATATATACATACACATATATAATAGATTACACCACATAATCTAATACATCCATATTTATATTTATCTAACAAGAACAAAAGATTTAGAATCAGAATACAAAACATACTCATATGCAAAATAAGAACATAATCTACTGACAAAACATAAATCTCAAATCAACAAAAATAACAATACTGCCCAACCCAAGAATATGGTGACTTCTCTAAATAGGAACCTAAGTCAACAAGGGTTTCTTGAGAGAACCTTGGTAGAATCTCCTCAACAAAAAAAATGGTTGAGGATTTGAAGGCACGCTCAAACCTATGTAGCCAGGTGGAGTCAGTGTCTGGTACTTGCATTTTGCATCATCAAGAGAAGAAAAAAATATACAACCTATATATATGTGTACAAACAGACAATGGAAGATAAGGAGGGGGAGTGTGACATCGTGTAGATCTCCTGTAGAAGTGACTATGACTGCCTCCCCTCATCCTGCAATCACATCAGACAGTATTGATATTAAATCATAATTAGGTTAGCATGGTCAGTTCCAAAATAATCATAACCTCATCATGTAGTAAAATAAATGAATCATCTTCATCAACAATATAATTATGTATATATAAAAAATGTTATGCAAATGCCTTAAATAAATTATTATAAAACAGTTTCATTATCCAAATATATACTCATAATATCTCATCATCCAATCAAAATAAAAAAAAATGGAATCCATAATAACCAATGTAATAATCCTATCAATCCAAAATATCAAGGTACTAGGGTGGTCATTACATTCCCCCCTCTAAAATTAGGCTTGCTCCTGAAAGCCTAAAAATAAATATGGATTAGCAGCTTTAAGTCCGCTAGCATCCTCCCATGTAGCTGAGGTCTCATCATTGGGGTCCCATAGGACCCTTTCCATGGTTATTTTATGGAGTTATTTTATCTATGGGTTATTTTTTCCATGGGTTATTTTGACTGCGGGTTAGTTTGGATTGGGTTGTTTTGGATTGGGTTATTATGACCTTGGGTTATTTTTTTCTTGGGTTATTGTGGTCAGGTTATTCTATCCACAGTTATTTTGGCCAAGTTATTATGTCTTGTAATCAACCCCTGAGTGTCAAATCCCACTTCTATAGAATACGTACTAGCCCCAAAGCCATCTTCTCATCCGTGGCCTATAAAGTGTTCCAATCCAGTACATGAGTCAAATTAGGAATATGCTCTCTAAGAATAGATATATGAAATACATCATGAATATGTGCAAGGCTAGGCAGAAGGGAGAGTTGGTAAGCAACTGATCCTATCCTCTCTAGGAATTCAAATGGACCCACAAACCTAGGTGCCAACTTAGAACCTTTTCCATAATGGATAGGGCTCTTACGTGGGCAGACCATCAAGAATACTTTGTCTCTGATAGCAAACTATTTATCAACTCTGTGAGCATCTGTATACTTTTTATGTCTATCCTAAGCTATCACAAGATACTCTCTAATTAGTTTTACCTATTGTTCCATATCTTGCAACATTTTTGGCCCAAGGAGTACTCTATCCTCTAAGTGATCCCAACTCAGCGGTGTATATAGTGCCTGGAAAGGTGACATACCAATAGAACTAGGATAGTAGTTGTTATATGCAAACTCCACTAGGTAAAAGTAGTCTTCCCAGTGAGTTTTCCTATCCATAACACACATTCTAAGCATACCTCAAGTACCTAATTTACCCACTCAGTTTGACCATCATTCTCTGGATGATATGCCAAACTAAACTTTAGTTGAGTCCCCAAAGCATTTTTTAATGAGGTCTAAAAATCTGACCTGAAAACTGGATCTCTACATGAGATAATCTTTCTAGGGACACCGTGCAACCTAATAATATCCTTCATGAAGAATTTGGATTATGAGGAAGCAGTATATAATATCCTTCATGAAGACTTTGGCTTCCAAGGAAGCAGTATATAATATCCTTCATGAATACTTTGGCTTCCAAGGAGGTAGTATATAATATCCTTCATGAAGACTTTGGCTTTTGAGGAAGCAGTATAGGAGGACTGCATAGGAGAAAAATGTGCTAGGTTGGTCAATTTATCAACTATGACCATGATCATGTCATGTCTCTGATGAGTGACTAGTAGTCCAATAAAAAAATCCATAGATACTGTATCCTATTTCCATTCGAGAATAAGGTGAGGTTGAAGGAAGCTTGGTGGGTGATGATGCTCGGCCTTAACCCTCTGACATTCCAAGCACCTAACCACAAAATATTCTATATCCCTCTGCATACCCAACCAAAAATATATTTTTTGTAAGTCTATATCCATTTTATTAACCCCTGGATGAGCTTCATATGGAGTACAATGATCTTTTGTCAAGATGACCTTCCAAAGGTCACCTAAAAGTGGTACATAAATTTGATCTTGTTTTCTTTATAGACCATCTAACTCTAAAGAGTAACCCAAGAATTTTCCTTCTAAGGCCCTTCCTAATTCTAATACTGCTCTCACTTCTTGGTACCAAGTATCCAAAGGAAGTGTTTGCAAGATCTTACATCTCAAGTTGGTAGTAAGGGAGAGGGATGACAATTCATGTCTCCTTCTTCTCAAAGCATCTTCTACCACATTCTCTTTTCCCTGAATATACCTAACCTCAAAATCATACTCACATAGAAATTTCATCTACCTATGTTGCTTGGCATTAAGATTTGACTGAGTAAATATGTACTCAAGACTTCGATGATCTGTGAGTAACTCAAACCAATGCCATAACAAGAAATGCCTCCATCGGTTCAAGGCATGAACTATGACTGCCAATTCCAATTCATGCGTAGGGTAGTTAAGCTCATGTTCTTTAAGTTTCCTAGACTTATAAACAATAACTCTTCCTTCTTGCATTAGTGCCACCCCTATGCCTTCCAAGGAAGCATCCTTACAAACTACAAATTTTTATGTGGGGTCGGGTACTATCAAAATTGGGGCACTAGTTAACTTTTCTTTTAAGCTTTGAAAATATTCTACACATTTCTCTGTCCAAATAAACTTCTTTCCCTTTCTTTACAAGGAAGTGATAGGATGAGATAATATGGAGAAACTCAAGACAAAACGTTGGTAATAGCCTGCTATACCCATGAAACTGTGAACTTCTGAGACATTGGTGGGTATTGGCCATTCAACTATGGCTTGTATCTTTGTGGGTTCAACTATTATTCCTTCCGATAAGATAACATGGCTAAGATACTTAACTTCTGTTTGGAAAAATTCACACTTCTCTAAGTTGGCATACAACTAATTTTCCTAGAGGCATTGTAACACCTGTCGTAGATGTTGTTCATGCTCTTCCTTTGATTTTTAGTATACCAAAATAGAATCCAAATATTTTAGCACAAACTTATCCAAGAAGGTCCTAAATACCCCATTCATGAGGCTCACGAATACTGAAGGGGCATTAGTCAGACCAAAAGGTACTACAGTAAACTCATAATGGCCATACTGAGTACGAAAGGTTGTACCATGAATGTTGGCTTTATATATTCTTAACCGATGATAGCCTAACTTAAGATTGATCTTAGAAAATACCTTTACCCCTTTCATTTGATCAAACAAGTAAACAATACAAGGTAGTGGGTATCAATTCTTAATGGTTACTTTATTGAGCTGCTGATAGTCAATACATAACCTGAGAAGCCATTCTTTTTCTTCACAAAAATAAATAGAGCACCCCAAGGTGACACACTGCGTCTAATAAATCCCTTTTCAAAATTTCTTCTAATTGCATTTTTAACTCACTTAGTGCTTGATTTTTCATGTGATAAGGGTCCTTGGAGATGGGTTACTTACCAAATCTATGCGGTAATCTATGTCCCTTTTAGGAGGCATTACTGGGATTTATGTTGGATAAAAATCAGAAAAATCTTGAAGCAGTGGGTGATCAAGTGTTATTTAATTACTCTCCCCTTCAACAAGATCATTTATTGAGACAGAAAAAAGATGACATCCCTTTCACATGCATCTTTTAAGTTACATTTTTGATATAATGTGAAGGGATATAGGTCGTTGGATCCCAACAATATTTCTAGGCTTACCCAAATTTCCAACATAATGGCTGGTCTCCTTTCTAATTAATCCTTCTTTCTACATTCTAATCTGGCCTCATGAGCTTCTATCCAATCCATCCCTAAGACAAATTCATAAGAACCAAGGGGAATCACTCGAAGATCCACCTTGGTGAAAAAGGGTCCTACTCCCAAATCACAACTTCAGGCGCACAATTCAGTGGTCATTTTAGCCCCAGAAGCTAGTTTTCCTTTAGAACCTATTCTAGAGTTGTTTTCCTGACTTCCAGAGTGACCACTCGGACCTGAATTTACATTCTTCTCAACTAGAAAGGCTTTGGCTATAGTATTCCAGAGACATTTAGGTTCAAAGACTGCTACTTCTCCAGATATATGGTCATTTAAACCTCTGATAAAATATTGTATAAGTATTGGTCCATCATCTTTGTACCCTAAGAAGGGATTATGTTCATATAATTTTCACTCATACTCTTCTGCAGTCATATTTTCTTTCTTAATATGGTGAAATTATTCAGCCTGACTTTTCCTCTATTGGTCTGACATAAAATGATCCTTAAAACTTTCTAAGAATAGTTCCCAAGATATAATGTTAATGCTAACCTGAAGCTTTTCCTCTTCCATATTCCACTAAGTGTAAGAAAACTTCCTTAAGTTCATGATGGCACATCTGGCTTTCACATTACTACTAAATTGATGCATGAAAAAACATATTTTGAGATTAAAAAAACCATGTTTTCATCGAGGCTCCCCCTTCATTTCCATAGAAGAGAGGTATCTTAACTCAAATTAAGTCCTTCATGTGGAAAATATCCCTATTTTCAATATCTAGAACATTTTCTCTTATCCTAGGGCTTCTATCTCTTTTCCTATCATTATGATGAGAAAGGTGTCCCTCCTCGTGATTCACTCTATTTTCAATGGTGTCGAGCCTTTGCAATTTTAATTGCATAATCTGTCTCATCTAAGCCCCTTCAGAGTCATTACTTTGACTCTCATTCTTTTCTTCCCTATTGTTACGCTGATATTTCTCTTCCTCATAATCCCCATGGGAAATTTCCTATTGGGATTAAGAGGAGGCATTTTGAACTCTTCCCTTATCTCTTCCATGGGTGATAGGAGGCATCCTGAAAGAGTAATGTAACATAAGAAAAGGGTATCTCTTTTACTAATATTCCATAGTAAGGAAATACTTATTTAAACAAAAATAGACCCTAGAGCTCCTAGTGTAGAAACCTAGGGCTCTGATACCAAATGTAACGCCTTGCCAGGGAACCCAAAAGAACAATATCTAAATTTTTAAGAAAAGCAAGTAATTTGTTTTTTAAACAACCAATATTGTTACTTTCTTCTTAAACCACACTAAGATCATGTCCTTAAAGGTTCCCTTAATGTTTTTTACTAAATTTAATACTTTTGATCTAATTACTCATCTTATGAATTTATTTTCTAACTACTTTGCTTAAATTTTAGCTTTTAGAAAAGATAACATTATCACTTCTTTCATAATCCATAATACATTTGTCACTAACACTTCATCTTTTAGTTTCTTTAAACTCACCTATTTCCTAAACATAATTCATTTGTGCTTATCAAAACATAAATAATCTTTGCAATAGGGAACTTTTACTTTCAATTACATTTTAGAGAGAGAGAGAGAGAGAGAGAGAGAGAGATTTCACAACTTGATCCTTTATTACAACATTCCATTTACCAAAGAACGTCCCCATATGATATTCCTAAAAACTACCCTTCCATTTTACATAGCTTCTTTTTTTAATTTACATTACAATTACATCATGTTTCCCAAGAGGCTTACAAAGGATAATTACAATTGAATCTAAAAGAATAGAAGTACATGAAATAGAAGTAGAGATCTTCATCAACTTCTGAACCTAAATCCAAACCAATTCATCCTATGACCACAAAAAATACCTTAGAAATATTTTCCACCCAACCATGTGAAATTGTGAAATTCCACCCCCTGTTCTAGGAGATACAACCAAGGTACTCACAAGTTCTAAGAAAATCTAAGTCTAAAGAGATATATTTCCCAAAAACACCAAAAAGAACAAAGATATAATCATAACAAAATACGACCATAATACATCACAAAAGTAAGGTTCCCATTATAACGTCTAGGTGAGTGTCATCACATAGCCTGTGTATTGGGATCCACCCTAGAAACCATGTAACCCTGGTCCCCTTTTTTATTAAGGATCCACCCTAGAAGTTACTCATGGTCCTGGTACTCCAATCAGGTCTCTGTGGACTTATAGCATTATTTATCTTTTATTATGTTTTAAAAACCCCAAGTTCATTTTATGGTTTTCACTCAATTAAGAACTCACCCATAGGATCCCCTAGTGACCTCTTTGGGTCCTGGTACCTATTGTGAGACACTCACCTAGGGTATCTAGTAGCCCTACTCATACACATAATTAAAGGTGTTTAACATATCTAAACACCCATTATATGAGGTTAGAAACTCTCTCATGTGATCCAACATCATCAGAACAAGCCCTACCATTAGCCATTGATCAAATAAGAATGAAAGCTGAGTATGGATTTATAAAGCATGAGATTTTGTACATGGGGTGACCTTATGGAAGGAAAGAGAAGTTTAAAAGAGAAAAATAGGTGCAAACATGGATCAGATCATTAGTACAGAAGTTGTAGGTCAAAAAACATAAAATACAATGCCAAAACATGTGCCTGTGATATACATGAACTTGGGCTATGGACCCTCATATAACTAGGCACCATATTATAATAGTGGGACAACATTTTTTGATCCTAACATGGTGCCATCTACACTGACACCCACTAAAGAATTTCCTCAACAGCTCCAAATCCTCCAGAAATTAACTTGCAAATAGGTTCTCCTAAGAGGTCTTACACTACTGTGGATCTTATTCCTTATCCATTTGGTAGGACATTGTACATGCCACCTTTTCCATGCAATTTTGAGATTCCTAAATTTGAAAAATACAAGGAAAAGGGTGATCCCTAGGACCATATACAAGAATTATTCATGATTTGCATAGAAGTAGCAATCAATGACATGTACCTGATGATACTTTTCCATGTAGTCTTGGTGGTCTATCCATGGAGTGGTTTTGTAGACTTCCTCTTGGGATACGATCTTGGAATGAATTAGCTGAGAAGTTCATATCAAACTATTCACACAATATTTTCATAGAAATCACATTAATGGATCTCTGCACAACCAAACAAAATATTGGTGAGAACTTTTCCTTGTTCTTACAGAGGTGGATAAATTTTGTCTCAAATCTATCTTTCCATGTACCCCTAAAAGAGAAGACCCATATGTTCATCAAAAGCTGTCAACTCGGCATGATGTGTGAATTAAACTCCTAGAAAATTGAAACCTTTCAAGAGCTAGCCGAGCAAGGGCTACAATAAGAAAGATCCCTCACCCTAAGGGGAGTCATCAATAAAGAGGCCAGTAACTCAACACCTTATGAAAAATCCAAATACTGGGCTAAAAAAAAAATGTGACAAATGATGGTGTTGTTGATGCTAAGGTGGTCCAACCAATCATGTGCATACAAGCACCACCAACACCTAATAAACAAGCCCAATCATTGAAAACTACCCAGAGGGTTAACAAAATAGACATAATGAGCCAATAAGTTAACCAAACCTACCAAAAATGTCTTGCAAGAAATAATATCAGTCCACATTGAGACTTTGCGCCTCTTATAGAACCTCTTGACAATGTTCTTGAGAAATTACTACAATCTTATTCAATCACCCTACCCAAAATAAGGCATTATGAGGGTATTGGTAAGACTACATGGTGGAATGACAATGCTTAATAAGAATACCATATAAGTAAGGGACACAAGACAAAAAATTGCATGCAATTGGAGCATATTGTCAAAGATTTTATTGATTGCGGTGAAATAGAAGTTATCACAAATATGGGCACCACCAATCAAGATAAAAAAATCTTCACAAAGAAACTAGTGGATCATGGAAAAGGTAAGGCCTCCACTTCTAGACATGAAAATAAGACAAACATCACCTATCCCAAACCTAATCTTGATCTTACTATAAATACTACTACTATTCGAGGTCTAAACACCAGTTGTGTTGTTACTACTCATCATTCTAAAAATACAGTGCAAGGAGCCTCATGAAAAGATGCAGTACCAAATAAATTGTCTACCTCACCATAAGGTCAATATAACCTATTGGACCACCTGAAGAATACCTCATCACAAATTTTCATCTAAGAATTACTTTGCATATCGCCCAATCAAAAAGACGTATTAGATATAGCCCTGCAATAAGCCTATGTTATGAAGAACATAAATGTTGATGAGTTTCAAACCATGGTGGGAAATCTATCCACACAAAATCATGTTGTCTTCACTAAGAAAGATATCCTAGCCAATAAAATATCCCAAAATGATGCTTTTCACCTTTAATTCTTTTTTTAGTTCTATAAAATTAGACGAGTCTTGATAGATGGTGGAGCGGGTCTAAATATATGTACCCTAAAATTGGTAAAGACATCAGATTATTATAACAGTTGTGTAGATGTTAACAAGAAGATCATAATAAGAGCATATGATGATGAAGAGCATCCTTCAAAAAGTGTAATAAGCCTCACAGCTAGACTAGGTTCAACAACACAAGACACTGCATTCCAAGTACTAGACCTAGAGTTGGGTTACAACATGCTCTTGGGAGGACCATGGATCCATTCTATACAAGTGGTACCATCTAATTATCATTAATGCTTAAAGTTCCATCACAATGGAGTTTAGATCATCGTGCCTAGTGATAAAGAACCTTTTATTCACTACACAAATATAAGAGGACCTATTTATAATCAAGTACCCAACAATCATGAGACATATGTTGCTTCTTCATCTCAACACATAGATTGTGTAGACCTAGAAAAATAAACTGAACTAACTACATTAGAGCTCAAAATCCAAGTCAAATAAAATGGATGTGGAGAACATTCCTATGCAAATTTATTCTGTGTAGGCAAGCTACCAATCTCACCCTATTCATATGGAAATCCTAGGCAACCTCTTTAGAGGAAGCAAAAGCTAACACTTATCTATCGATCAATAGTGTTTATAAGATGGGGAGACATTCATGAAGAGATCATAGAAGAAAATTTATCTTCTTTTTTAATACAGATGAAGAACCCCTTGAGGTCAAAAATCTAGTACATGAATATGGACAGGGGTATATCATTTTCCAAAAACAAGGGTATCATGAATGCTCTAGATTAGGAAAAAAGGAACAAGGAATTATTGAGCCAATTGCACCAACCCAAAATTGAAAGCATCATGGCTTAGGTTATAGAACACCAGAAAAAGGCATCATGAATATCTTGCTACCCTCTCATATTAATGCTTGTATTTATAATGAATTTGAGACATTTGAGGAACTCCATTCAGACATAGACTCAAATGACTATGAATGGAATTCCCCCCATACTACCAACCTTGCACCTTAACATTGTTATGTCCTAACTCTCTTTACAAGATAGGCCCAAGCGTGGATCAAATAATTTTGGGCTTGATCTGAAATTTCATCCTCATCTAAAACTCATGAATCAGTGTCTGAATCATATGTCAATACCTTAACCGAACTCCCAATTTTGTCCTTCCAAACCAAAGACAACATAGCTTTGGCTTACCCCAATCTTATAGATTGGGAACAACAAAATCCATCGACCATAGATTTTTTTCAAAATGATGAAGCTATTGCTGAATTTTTTGGACTAAGACAACGCATACCTACAGGAGACCACAAGCCAATTTTCAACATTGAATTGGACAACACAACATAATTTGGGCAATTTATCAATCTTCTAGTCATAAAATTGAAAAACAAAATATAAGGCTATTAGGTGAAAAATGAAAGGCACCTTCTAGCTACAAAATAGTAAAAACAAAAGACGTATCCAAAGGTGAAAACCTCTCTGAGGAACCTAAGGATTGAGAGATTGATATACTGCCCATTACAAAAGATCAATCACTATTACTAGAAGAGAAAACAATAACAATCAATATAGGCACTGAAGAAGCCCATCGACTGATCCACTTGGCACAGTCATTAACACCAAAAGAAAGAGAACATTTCAATCAATTCTTTAAGGATAGGAAAATCAAATTTTCTTTGTCATACTCTGACATGCCTGGGTTAGATCCTAAATTAGTCCTACATCATTTTTGACTAAAGTCGGGGGAAATCCATACAAAAAGAAGCTATGAAAGATGCATTCAAAGATTGCACAATTGATCAAAGCCAAATTGAAGAAACTACTGGATGAGAGCTTTTTCAGACCTATTGACTATGTAGATTAGGTCTCTAATCTTGTACCTATATCAAAATCATGTGGAGCCATAAGAATTTGCACCGCATTTCAAGTATTGAAAGATAATCTTCTCTCAGTACCAGTCTTGTTAGAATAACTGAGAGGGGGGGTCAATCAGTTAGCTCCCAATTATCCTACAGTCCCAAATTCCTCCAGATGTATATAAAAACAATTTAAAAAATAATAATTCAACTTGGTGAAATGTATTTTGTAACTCAAACTTTAGTCAATAGTGTTTACCGAGTATCTGTAAATTAATGCTGTAATTACCGATCAATGTCAATAAAGTTAAGTATAAAACAAAAATAACAATCCACAACATTCATGCACATAGACACATAGATTTTTAACATGGAAACCCTACTAAGGGAAAAACCACCTAGGACAAGTAACCCAAAATATTTCACTATTATAAAATGAGCTCGGTAAAGAGCCAACCCTGTTAAAGGTTACAATGCACACTATTAAATGTGACCTGGTTAGAGGATTTAAAACTAACAATTCTCTCTTGACCATGCATTCACTATGGGGTCAACAAGAAAACACTCAACATTCATTAGAATGTCATAATAAATACTTTCATGTCCTACTTGGTTAAGATATTCATCTGTAATAATGGTTAAACTGATACAGTAATGATCTGATTCAAACACAACTCTATTTTGTTGATTTTCATATCTATGCTAACTACTTATTACCTCTGATCAATTTTTTCACTTTAGTTCATCTGATTCACCATTCTCTATTCTACTCAGTAATTCTCTTTCCTCTATTTCTTGGTAATGTCTACAGAAAACGCTCGATTCTGTCTTTAACCAGTTTGATCAGTCATGCATAATCTTTGCATGTGCGCATCATTGCATCATATAAGTACACTATTCAAAATGAATCTCTTTGTCTCTTATATAGACATCATAGCTCATTTAATTTCCATCCTTTATATTTTTTTCTTAATCTCCATCGTGTTAGAGTAGTCATAGTATAGCTAATAATTAAATCATTTAATTATTAGTCTATTTACTCTATGCTTAAGTTATACTTAGGCAACTTAGTCTTTAGGGTTTTTCACCTTTAGGGTTTCGGTATCCTTTTATAAGGACTCACCACTTTTCTTTTTATTAAGGAGAAAGAGATTGTATTGTATTCATTAGTTGATAATATAGAATCTTTTTTCGGTCAACATGGATTTGATGTCTCTGGCCTTTTAGCTGCCATAGTTCTCTGTTCTTCTGTCTGTTTCTTGCTTCTACTTGTGATAGATGTGCATGCAGGTGTTCTTGGGAGGAGTTGTGTTTATCAAATCTAACATGGTATCAGAGCTCTCCTACTGTTAGTTGTTCATTCTTTGATTGAAGCAAGCGAGGGTTTGTAGAAACACCAGTCTTTTCTAGTATTTTTTATTGGTTCTGGGGGGTCTTTGTTTTTTGAGGCACTTTGGACCAAAACTGACCTCATGGTTGCGTTCAGAAGGCCCAAAAACCCCAGAATCTATATAAAGTTCATCCAATTTGGACACCAGAGCATCTGGAGAAAAATTTTGGCCTTCTAGGGCCGTACGGGCATGGTTTTCGAGAAATATTTCAAAAAAAAATCATATTTTAAATGGTTTTCAGCGCTGCCAATGCATTTCAAAAAGTGTAGCCTAGCATCCCGGCCCCCCGGCCCGCTCTGCCTCCCTCAACACTCTGTCGCTCAGTGGCCCCCCGCTACGCGGCCCTCAGCGCCGCCCTTTGCTCTGCAACCCCAGCCGCCCCTGCAGCCAGCCTCCCGGCGCCCTCTGCTCCCTGCCGCTCCGCCCGGCACGCCACCGGTGGTGCCTTTTCTTAACCCCCGTGGGCCTTTTTGTTAGGCAACCAGTCCTATGAGGGACCAGGGGCTTCGTCCCAGCCCCCTGAGCACGCTATGCGCACGGGGGCCCACTTTTTTTAGCCCCAGGGGCTTATTTTTTGCTCTTTGAGGCCTTTCTGACCCCCCAGGACTGTTTTCACTCTATCTTGAGCATCCGGGGGTTTTTTTTTGACTTTCATATACCGTCAAAAAGATCTTTCCGATAACTTTCCAATGATGGAGGTTAGGGTTTTGGGTTTTTCTATTTTGATAGTGTTTTTTGCTGTCAAAGTTTGATGTCTATTTTTGCCTTTCGGGAGTCATATCTGGCTCATCCAGACTCCATTTTTGGCAAACCAGATATCGTCGAAAAGCTGGTTCAGTGATCTATTCAGTTGCAGAGGTATTTTTTTTAGATTTTTCTCTAGGTTTTATTTCCTCTGAGTTTGGAATTTTATGCACTCTGGTGGATTGCTTGGTTCTATAGGTCTTGGGATCTCCTATTCTTATTTTCTAGCTCACTTTTCTTTCTAACTTCTGAGCTTGTATGCTTCTTTTGTTGCATCTTTGTTCTGTAAACGCACTGAGATAAAGTGCCTACTTCTGCATTTCTGGGATCTTGATCACCTTGTATGGTTTTTGTACTTGCACTCTGTTATAAAGTGCCATGGGGGGTTATGATGATTATGCCATTTTAGGCACATCCACCTTTGTTAAGTGAGTGTACCTTCCATGAAATTAGCCCATGCTGTGTGTCAGTGACACCGCCTTTTATCATGTGCTTGTACTTCTATTGCACTGTTGGTGTTCCTGGTTCTTTCTTCTGTAGATATTTCTGGCATTGCATTTCAGTGTTCATGTCACCTCTCCTAGTTCAGCATTATGGGGGGCGTTCACCTGTTGGTTCTATTGCTTCCTAGTTCAATTGATCAGCTCTTCAGACATTGTCTTCTCTACCTGGTCATGCACTTCAATGGGGGTTCCAGCAGTCTCTTCTGACAGAGTTTTCAACTTCATGCTTCGGAGATGCTTCTTGCTCATTCTTGTTCCTTTCTCTAGGACATTCTTTCCCTAGATTGAAGGCTTAGTTTCCTTCATCTAGTTCATTTCTTATACTTGGGTACCTGATCAGGCCTTGTTACCGGGACCCATATTTCCTGCTTTCTGCAGTAGTCTTTAACTATTTTGCTTCTCCCTAAGTTACACTTAAGGGGGGTGTTAGAGTAGTCAGAGTATAGCTAATAATTAAATCATTTAATTATTATTCTATTTACTCTATGCTTAAGTTATACTTAGGCAGCTTAGTCTTTAGGGTTTTTCACCTTTAGGGTTTCGGTATCCTTTTATAAGGACTCACCGCTTTTCTTTTCATTAAGGAGAAGGAGATTGTATTGTATTCAATAGTTGATAATATAGAAGCTTTTTTCTGTCAACATGGATTTGATGTCTCTGGCCTTTTGGCCGCCATAGTTCTCTGTTCTTCTATCTGTTTCTTGCTTCTACTTGTGACAGATGTGCATGCAGGTGTTCTTGGGAGGATTTGTGTTTATCAAATCTAACACATCGTTGATTTTTCCTCTTAAACCATCCTCGGTAGTTGTGTTAAAAACATGTTTCAATCTTTGTCGTCTGATCTTCCTTGAATTTTCATAACCATTTGATCAACATAACAAACTTTATCTTTTACCTTGAAATCATTAATTTCTAGCTCAAAATTCTACTCGGCCAAAGTTTGATTAGATTGCTCAGTCAATACCATGTTGTGTCAGTGATCCCTAGCTCGGTTATCACTGTGCTTGGTATACATTGTGATTTACTCAGTGTTCACTATCTCTTGGTGTATACAGAACTCTTCATTTACCGACCACATAAACTTTGTTTTTTCTAGTTCTCTAATTCATAGAATATGTTTTCCAGCATAATGATACTCAAATAAGTTGACATCAATGACAATACATTAACTCATAATGTTTATCATCACATCTATAACTCGCTTGACTATCAAAAAATGACTTCAAACATACAATCAGTTGTAGTTCATTAATCTCTCCCTTTGGCATTGATGGAAAAAAAATATGAAATATGCAATATAAAAATTCCATACAATAAATACCAAACTTCTATCCTACAACTGCAACAATTATGTAGCTCTCTCTAGCTTGAATGTAAAACAAATTTTAGTATTAAAATTTTTTACCATGCAGACTCTCCCTGTAGATTTGACTCTTCTATTCTTGATGTCTCCATAGATAGATACTTCTCTCCCTTTTAATTTTCTCCCTTTGATGGATAGATATTTCATGAACCTCTCTCCCTTTGACAACAATGCCAAAAGAAATATACAGCTCTTCAATAGCCAAAAAAATATCTCTGGTTTTCAGTGTAGTAAGTACCTTTTAATGTACTGATATGTCTATGTCAGTCCAGTTTAGCTTTGCATTAGCATGATTGATATTCTGATTTCATGCAGGTTGATGCAACCTCCTAGTCAGCTTAGTGACCAATAGATAAGGGATGAACCCCAAGTATACCTCTCAAGTACTCAAATGTATCCTTTGGTAAGAGTTTAGTGAATATGTCTGCAAGTTGTTCTTTTGATTGTACATATTACAGTATCACTTTTTTATCTTGTACTTGTTCCCTCAAGTAGTGATATTTAATAGATATATGCTTTTTTTGCATGCATCACAAGATTATTTGAAATATTTATAGCACTTGTATTATCGCAGTAAATTATCAATGGGTCACTGATCTTTTCATTCATTCTTATCCTACAGTCCCAAATTCCTCCAGATGTATATAAAAACAATTTCAAACATATAATTCAACTTGGTGAAATGTAATCAGTAACTCAAACTTTAGTCAATAGTGTTTACCGAGTATCAGTAAATTAATACTGTGATTACCAATCAATGTCAATAAAGTTAAGTGTAAAGAAAAAATAACAATCCACAACATTCATGCACATTGACACATAGAATTTTAAAGTGGAAAACCTACTAAGGGGAAACCACCTGAGACAAGTAACCCAAAATATTTCACTCTTCTAAAGTGAGCTCGGTGAAGAGCCAACCCTATTAAATGTTACAATGCACATTGTTAAATGTGACCTGATTAGAGGATTTAAAACTAACAGTTCTCTCTTGACATACATTCACTATGAGGTCAAAAATAAAACACTCAACATTCATTAGAATGTCATAAAAAAGACTTTCACATTCTACTCGGTTAAGAGATTTATCTATAACAATGGTTAAATTGATATAGTAATGATCTGATTCAAATACAACTTTTCTTTGGTGATTTTCATATCTATTCTAAGTACATAATACCTTTGATCAATTTGTTCACTTTAGTTCATCTGATTCACCATAATTTGTTTTTCTCGATAATTCTCTTTCCTCTATTGCTCGGTAATGTCTGCAGAAAATGCTCGGTTCTATCTTTAACCAGTTTGATCAGTCATGCATAAAATTTTCATGTGTGCATCATTGCATCATGTAAGTATACGATCCAAAATGAATCTCTTGTCTCTTTTATAGACATCATAGCTCATTTAATTTCCATCCTTCAGATTATGCCACTTAATCTCCATCGTTGATTTTTCCAATTAAACCATCCTCGACAGTTGTGTTAAAAAAACATTTCAATCTTTGTCATCCGATCTTCCTTGAATTTTCATAACTATTTGATCAACATAACAAACTTTATCTTTTACCTCGAAATCATCAATTTCCAGCTCAACATTCTAGTCGGCCTCGATTTGATTAAATTGATTGGTCAATACCATGTTGTGTCGGCAATCCCTAGCTTGGTTATCACTATGCTCGGTATAAACTATGCTTTACTTGGTGTTCACTATCTCTCAGTGTATACAGAACTCTTCATTTACCAACCACATAAATTTTTTTTGTTCTAGTTCTCCAATTCATAACAAATGTTTTCCACCATAATGATACTCAAATAAGTTGACATCAATGACAATACATTAACTGATAATGTTTATCATCACATCTGTAATTCGGTTGATTATCAACAAATGACTTCAAACATACAATCAGTTGTAGTTCATCAAGTCTTAGCGACACCTATTCCAGATCAGCCCCTATTGTTATAGATCTCAGCTACAGAACACTCACTAGGGGCATTTCTAGTGCAAAACAATTTTGAAGGAAAGGAAAGAGTCATCTATTATATTATTCAAACACTTATGGCATATGAAATGAATTACACTACAATTGAAAGAGCATGCTTGGCTATAGTTTTTTCTTCACAAAAACTCAAACATTACATGTTAAGTCACAAGATGATCCTAATAGAAAATATTGATCCATTGAAATATCTATTAAGTAAATCTACATTGATAAGACACCTTGCCAAATGGGTCATGATTTTCAATGAGATCGACATAGAATATATGGACAAAAAAGCAATCAAGGGACAAGCTATTGCAAACCAAGTGGAAGATGTACCATTACCTTATAGTCATCCGATGTTGATAGAGTTTCCAGATGAAAGAATATTTTCTCTTGAAAGGTAGAAACAATGGAAATTATACATTGATGGTTCACACACACAAGAAGGATCAGGCATTGGAAAAGTATTTATCACTCCCCAAGGAGATTCTATTCGAAGATCATAAAAGATGATATTTGACTGCACCAACAATATAGCAGAGTATGAAGCACTTAACATAGGGCTCAAGACAATTGTAAAGTGGAAAGTCCAAAAATTACAATTTTTTGGAGACTCTCAATTTATTATCAACCAAGTCAATGATAGTTACGACACTAAGGATGAAAAAATATTCCCTACAAGGCCTTGGCAGAATACATAAAGAAATATTTTGAAATGATATCATTTGAGCAGATCTTGAGAATCAAGATCAAAGAAGCATATGCAATGGCTACCGTACAATATTTTCTTGACAAGCCACTAGATGTGACACATTGTAAATTCATGGTTGAATGACTCATGGTCCCTTCCTTTGAAGTGCCCAAGTTTGAGGTTGTGTGAAATTTTTTTGGTCCTAATTCTCCCTAGTACCAAGATATATATGCCTACCTCACTAGCCAAACAATCCCCATTGAATCATCCCAAAACCAAAAGAATTCCTTGATAAGGTAAGCCTCCTGATACACTATCATAGCCAATACACTTTACCAACCTAGTCTCGATGGAACACTCCTCATATGTATCAACTTAGAAGAATCACAAGCCACGATATTAGAAGTAGACGAGGGTATTTTTGGTGCTCATTCTAGTGGCTTGACCTTAGCCAATAAGCTTATAAGAATTGGATATTACTGTCCTATATTGCAAGCACATGCTTTCCTATATGTACAAAAATGCAAAAAGTTTTAGATACATAGGAACCTCGTTCATGCACCTTCTCAAGAGCTACAACCACTTATATCATCGTGTCCCTTTTCCCAATGGGGGTTCAACCTAGTTTGAAAGATTGATCGCTTATACTTCGATGGTCATCAATACAAATAACAGTTAGTTATTACTTCACAAAGGGGGTTGGAGCAATTCCAATCACCTATACTACTGGCAAACAAATTTCCAAGTTCCTTTTGAACTATATTATAAATCAATACGGTGTACCTGAGACCATCATTATTGATCATGGCTCCCCCTTCAAAAATAAGAAAGTAGACAAGATTTGCAGAAAAAATCATATCCACCATAGTTACTCTTCACTCTAATCTCCCCAAGGAAATGGACAAGCTGAGGCTATGAAGAAAACCATCATAAAAATTCTAAAAAATATTGTCAATGAATTTGGTCAAGACTGGTATCTCCAACTCAACCCCGCCTTATGGGCATACCACACTTGTTTCCCCACTCCCTCATGAGCCACTCCATATTCACTAGTATATGGTATCGAATCCATCTTTCCAATAGAGGTTGATTTCCCATCATTGTGTTTGTCACTTCAGCACATCATTTCAGAAGAGGATTAAAGAGTAGCTCGACTACAAGAACTAGAGTTGCTTGATGAAAAGAGACAAAATGCAATGACAAATTTGAAATCATATCAAAAAAGTCTCAGGATAAGATAAAAAAAAGGTAATCCCTAGAGATTTTGAAGTTGGTGATCTATTCCTAATGGAAAATCAGAAGAATCACATAGAAAGAGAAAAGCCAGGAAATTTTGAGCCAAAATGGTTGGGTCCTTACATCATCATGTCATTCTATGGGTCTAGAGTATATCGAATATTCACATCAGATTATGAGCCTCTACCAGATCCCATCAATAGATTACATCTACACAAGTACTATTCATAGTTGTCAGATTAGACCCATTTCAAAAAATAAAATAAAAAGAAGCAAGAAAACAAAAAAGGTTACCTTGGCAAAAACCTAGCAATTAGGCATCTTTAGTGACACAAAAATATAAATACAAGATAAATAAATTCATCCTATGGTGAAAATAACTTCAGTGGCACCTTGAACAAGTACCATGGTGAAAACTTGGCAATCTGGAACCATGTGTAGAGATCATTTCTCTACCATCTATCATAACACCAATTTGGTATCACTTGTTGTTTCACTCCATTTCCCATACTAAAATTAGTCATGGGTTGAGATTTGTCAATAGATCCTTGTCCTAAACACATAATATTCAATACAAAGTTAGTCCACCATGGTCATTCCACAATAAAATTCCCACTTTGTCTAGACCAAGGGCACTAATTGTCATGATCCATCAAGCACTGAAAAAATGCCTAAAATTTGAAAATATCCTGAAAAAATCTTAAAAATTGAAAAATCTTTCAAAAAGTTCAAAAACATCAAAAAACATAAAAATATTCATCTAGGGAGACCATGTATGGGGTGTCTTTGATAAGGGCCTTCACTTCACTAATACATCGCACATACCTCAACTCCAAACATACGAACCCTATGGTGGACCAAAAATATTTGTAAAAAGTCTTTAAAAATTGCCATCAAACAGCAAAAAAATCATAAAAATCAAGAAAATCAAGAAAATTCTGCAATAAATCTCCTTTGGCTATCAATTCAGTTATTTTCCATTTCAAAAAAAGCATTGAATGACATCATACATAAAGTCTGAGATTCAGTGAAATCAAGTCAAAATAGTCAAACTTATCAGTAGATCCTCAATCGAATTGATCAAACTATCTCATCTATCAACATAATCCCATATCATAGTCTTTTGTCAAGATAATCATGTTATTTTAGAAAAGGAAGGGAACACTTAAAACTAGATGGAGTAGTCTTACATGGGGTACCCTATACTTCATCTGATAGCATCAGAAAAATGTCAACAAATCAATGTCCAAACAACTACAAAAATACAGACACATAAATTAGTATGCATACTTACTTGTTGAGTCAAGTTGGTCTAATTATGTCTTGATTTTTGTAAGTCATGTTCCTATTCATATCCATAATTCCTCCTATGTGATTAGAGGTGTTGTGATGGTTCATAAATTATATTTTTGTCTATTGTTTGTGAGATGTTGACCGAGAAATCTAAACATAATGTTTTGGGTGTCTCTGGTAAGAACCTTCACAACCACATGCAATATCTAATTGCAAGGCTTGCAATAGATAAATCAATTGTGATATGCCGCACATACCTCAAATCTTAACGCCTGAACTAGATTTATGGGCCCACATTCCTTTCCTATTCAAAGTGCTTGTTAAAATGCAAATGGGTAATTAAGCCTAGATCATTAATATATAGGTATGATGATATTCAAATTTGCTATAAAAAAGTGGCTCAATCATGAAAGAAATTGCTCAATTCAGTTGGAATTCAAATGTGGTTATTAAAATTGGAATCTCTTTGTTTACTATATTCGAAGTATTTAAATTAAGGATTCATTCTCATTCTCTCCCCTCATAGCTTTCTATCAATCAATTCAAAAATTCTATTGGTCAGTCTTATACAGGGTATATCTTCCCTAAAACCAGACATTATCGCTAGTCTTATACAGGATGGATCCTTCCTGAAAGAAAATATGATTCTTATCAAAAATCTCTATGACCAATGTCGATCAAATAGTCATCATAACTTACCAAAATTCTTCACTTCCTACTAATAATTCTTTTCTTGCATCCTTTCATCTAAATCTTCTTTCAAGAGATCTTTCTTGCACAATCTCTTGAGGGGGCATCATTTACCTTTTTGTCACATTGTTCTCGTTGGGGCATACCGGGGCATAATTTTTATTATTTTTTGAAACAATTGTTATAAATATTAAGTAAACAAATAGAGATAAGGAAGGAATGAATCCAAGAGAGAGTTGCAAGAAGTAAGAATTTTACCATAAATCAGTGAATGAATGGCGATTCAAGGAGTTTCACCAAAAGCATCAAGAAGCACAAGATCAACACAAAGACAATGTTTTTGAAAGGGGAAAACTAAGAAAAAATCCTTGTACATATAATATGAATGAGGCAAGAAGCCAAGAAACAGAGAGAGCTTGAGAAAGATCTCATTACAACATTGTGAGAGAAAGAATGAGAATGAGAGAAGAAGAGAGAAGAATTCCAACATCCAACTTGAGAACAAAATTTAGAACCAACTTAAGAAGTGTGTGAGAAGCATCTCTTAATTATAGATGAATGAAGGAGTTTGCATGTAACTCCTATGTTCAATGACTTCCACATTCACATTAAGTGTGTGCCATCTGTAGGAATCCTCTTAAGTAGGAATATCTAATTTCCTTATTAAAGGAATTACAAATATGAGACATGTCTTTGGTTTATCTTATAATATAAAAAACCAAGGAAAGATTATAATTCTAACATCCTGCTTTAATCTTTACTTGGGTAGATTAGATCAATACATATCAAACCCAAATGTTTACACTGATTTTGAGATCTCTCTTCAAAAAGAGTCTTCGTTAAGGTATCGACAACTGGATCATTTCTCTTGCAATAGAAGAGGGACTCATGTGTCACTTCAACATGCTCTTTTATGAAGTGATTCTGGAGTGATATGTTCTTGGAGCTTGAATGGTACATAGGACTTCCTTGGAGAAGAGGACCCAAATCTTCAAGTAGTCTTTGATTCTGTAGAACTACTTTAGATGCATGTGTACATTCTTTATATTCATTTCCAGTAGAAAATAGAGATGGAGATTGTTCATATATACTTCTCCAAGAAATAGTAATGGAGCTTGAAAAGATGCAATAACCACTAGTAGATCTCCCATCATTGGGGTCTCCTAGATTTAAATCAGTAAAAAAATTTAAAACACAATCATAGTGTGAATCATAAAATAAATCAGATATGTAATCCGAAACACAATCATCACTTTCATTAAAAAAAATTGTAACGTAACCATCATTATATGAAATATAAAGAGTGGAGCTATTATAATCATCAGTATCATTGACCTCCACAACAATCATATGATTAGTACTCAAATAAGATAATTTCTGGAGATCATCTTGATCAATACAGACATCTATACTAGGAGATTCAAAAGAAGGTACAGTGACATTAAGAAAGGTAGAGATAATATCCTCTTGTTGATCTAAAATATCAGAAAAAGAGGAATATTCATAATGAGGATGAGACATAATTAAATACACAAAATAATGAGATTAAGCCCAACATAGTGAAATACATTTAAGATATTATGCTAAGGAGCATGAAAAAATAAATTTAATGTAAATTATAAATGAACGATTGCAAGAATTTTTAAAAATTAAAAAAATAATTTTTTTTTTGTTAAACTGATGAATTTTTTTTTAATTGGAGTTAAATGATGAATTAGTAATAGAAATAGGTTTATAATGACAAAAATAATATGGGATTAAACCAATATGAAAAGATATTAAGCAGAAAAAAGTATTACAGTTTAAATTTTTATGATAATTTTTTTTTATTATAAAGTTTAAAATTTTTAAAAATGATAAACAAAAAAAATTATTAAATAAGGACGAATAACTGAAAAGCCTGCAATGTTATTAAAAAACAATGATAATCCTGCATGAGAAAATGGTTAATAAAAAATCTGTATTTATAAGAATGATGATTCACCTGTAAAAAAAATGTTAAATCCAGTAAATAACCTGCAATGTTTTTTTAAAAAAATGTTAGAAGAATGAAATTGCAAGTAAAAATATATAACCAACCATTTGAAATGAACAGATGGTGTCAAAAGATAAGGAAATATTCTATGCAAGAGACAAGACAGAGGAAGAGAGGCTTCAAAATTGGCAAAGAAGAAGAATATGCATGAAAATAACAAAGAATGGACAACGAAGAAAGATGCAAAGGATTGACAAATGCTAGATAAGGAGCAGAGATAATGTTGCAAGGAAGAGGTTGGCTGTGCTAAGAAGGAGGAAGGCAACAAAGGCACAAGGAGATGGACAACAGCTAGGGTATGCTGAGGGAGGGAGAAGACAAGATCAAGGAGAGAAAGAAAAGAAATGCTAGTAAAGGAGGTAATAAAATAAAAGTTGAGGGGTGGGGAGATGTGTAGAATGCTCCCTACATAAGACAAGGAAATCTATGCAAAGAGGGAGAGAGATAAAACAAAAGGCAATGTTGTGTGCTATAATTGTGTCACACTTCTATGAATCCTTACATTCAAGAACACTCAAGAATGAGGTCTCAAAAATCGATCCATAGCTCCCTAGGCATGGAGTGCAAGGGTTTTTAGAATGCTC
>MU228350.1:8063-55624 GCA_018584345.1 Thuja plicata | reverse complement strand
TTTGAGGTGTTTTCAAATGGAGGGAAAGTTGGTTGGTTGTCTCAAAGAAATTAGGAATTAAATAACTCAATCATTTAATTAATTTAGCCATGGAAGGGTGAATGGGTTGGATTTGATCTTTTTTATTAAAACTATACAATTAATTGATTAAAATAAATTGCATAATTTTGATTAATCCCTTTAGGCTTGAATTTAATTATTTGATCTTTTAATTTGATTTGATTTTTGTCCACTTGATTTGATAAATGTCCATTTGATTTGATCCATTTGTTTTGCATTGAGATGGGATTAGAGGCATTTGGCTGAGATTTACAATTTTGAATGTTTAAGGATACACCTGGTCAATTTTAGGTGTCTACACCACCTTATCGAGATTAAGTGACTAAATAAAATAGAACAGTAGTCTCCAAGTCTCGTAATCTTTGTTGATGTCATGACTTTCTCAGGAGAATTAGCAATGACCAAAAGATGGGAAACATAAGTGATCACGATCGATGGTGTGCGGGAAGTCTCATGAACATTGAATAATATTCATTTTCTTTCCATGAAAATGAGACTAGAGGTAATCTTGGGATCACCAAATGATATGGAATATGCCAATTTTATCATGTGACTTAGAGAGAAAGGGCTGGGAAAAGCGCACATGAAAAAAGGAAACTTAAGTCGCTGAAAAAGTAATGACAAATTAGAACAAGCTTGGGATAGCTAGGGTTCTTATCAAATCTGCATATGGTTTTCATACTTAGGTTCTTTTCCATGAACAAGGATAAACAAGAGGCCTGGAGATATTTTTAGAGCTAAGGAAAACATGACAAGGAACTGTTATGCCCTGCATACCCGTCCCTACATTTTGTAGGCAAAATGTTGGGTCACCCTTCTTCGCTTTTGCTCTTTCCTTGGTTTATTTTGTTTCCTTTGTTTCCCTCTGGATTTTCTTCCATTAGGGTTGTTTTATTTTTCATTTTGTCTTCTTTTGTCTCCAAGACCCAGTCCCGGAGTTGGTTTTTTCTTTTGAGTCAGTCAAATCCTAGACTCTGGGAGTCTCTGCCATCATGTCTTCTTTTGCGAGAAGATGTGGTTGCATAGAATCCCTGGGCCCAGAGTCTGGAGGTTTTTCTGTTCTAGATTTTGTGGGAGGAAGGCAATGTGTTTTTACCCTAAGGGTATAAATAGGTTTTACCAATCACTTTTACAGTTACCACGATCAAACACTCAGGGCGATTAAGGCAATTTAAACAGTGTTTTGCTCCCTGTTCTTAGCGATTGATTAACAGTAATTTGCAGTGTTTGTTCATGGTTACTTGAAGGTTAACTAGTTGTGGAGAACCTCCCACATTTAACCTCCCCACATCCTCTATTTTTTCAGGTAGGTCCTTCAGCTCTTTTCCTTCTGGTTTTGTGTCTTCTGGTTTTCTCTCTTATTTTTCTTATTTTCTTTGTTTTGTTTCATCTTTCTGTTTTTGGTTTTGGTCTCGTCTTTGTCTCCCATGGGTGGGTTGGCTCTGCTAGAGGGTTGTCCTCCCTCTGTGTGGTTTTAGTTTAATGTGAATACCTCTGTATATTGTGTATATTTTTTACATTATGTAAATCTCTGTATATGTCTGTATATATTCCCCTTTTGGGCTAGCCTACGAGTCATGCTTCAGCCCTCGTGTGCACTTTGGCTCTATCTCTATTCCTTATATATCCTACACTTTGTCTAGTAGTGAGCTCATTGCACTCCATGCAATAGAAGCCCCAAATGTGGAGCTCATCCGTGAGAGATGTCTACCTGGTTCAAACTTGGCACCTTGCTGGTTTGATCCATGGTAGTTTTCTCTCTCCTCTGTCAAGTCATTCTTAATGTTGGGTTAAGTTTCCCACACAAGCATTCAAAACTGACCCAAGTAACATCTATTTTCGTGTGTTTTCATATAATTGTCGAGATTAATGCCTTTACTCCCATTACTACATTGCCATGTGATACTCCCATGTCAGCCTAGTATGGCTAACCTCCGACCATATCATGCAACAGTTAGTTTTCCAAACTCTGGGTCCCAGGTCTCCATTTGGTCCTTATTTCATTTTCATCACATGTGCTAGAACTCTCAGAGGCCAAGGTAGAGGTTAAATTCCTAAGTCATTCTTGTTATATGTATATCTTTTTCAAGGTTTGACATAAGCTAACAATTCTTTCAGGAACAGATGCACAGTGGTGGTGAAAGTCCCCGACATCTGGAATAATGTTTTGTTTTGTATACATATTGATGGTCGTCTTGTTTTGTAGGTTTCCAGAATTAAACTCACCAATCATGTTAGATGCATCTACATCATCTCCACCCGGGAGTCCAGAACTCCCCACTACTGCTGCCACCTCGGAATCTGTCAGGATGAAGGTCAAGAAGGCCTTAGAAAATCTCCCATTAATAATGAAGTATTTTAAGGGAGACACTATCCTTGGATTGAAGGTGGATTCCAAGTTACAGATGATCACCGACACAAGTGTTGGGATGTGGGCTGAAATGCAGGCCTTGGTAAAGATGATATTCAATCAATGCACGGCCGAAGATCCATTAGCCCTCAATGTGGCCAACTCTGGGATCCTCAAAGTTTCTTGCTTCCCCTACTCTGTGCAAGCTCTGGAGCTCATTCTTACTTTGGTATAACACTATAATATGACCTTCCAGGTTGTCATGTTCACTGCCCTAGTTCTGATAGGCTACCCAATGCCTATGGTGTCTCTGGACGCTGTGACTTTTAAGGCAGGGCTGGGGATTCCCAAATTTGATGATGCGGCCATTCTCACTTGGTCTTTGGGCTTAGAAGAATTTCAAAAGCTAGAGCACATAGCCTGACAATAGCTCAATAACAACTGGCTTAAGGTGCCAAGGAATGATTTTAAAAAGATGAAGCTGGAGATCCCTTGGGCGGAATTTAAAGGAAGCATACAGATGGGGATCATCTCACTATCCAGGGTCTTCGGAGAGCCCCATGCCTAGGAATTTTCAGCATGGATGTACTATTTCTTGTTAGGCATCACTTCTGGTGGGAAAATTTTTGATTGGGCCACCATCATTGCAAACCACGTGGACTCCCAACTGGTCAAGGTCACCCGGACCCCCAAATTCTACATGACATCTTATGTTTTGTGGGCACTAGCACAACAATGCCTCGTGACCTAGGGATTACTTATAGTGGGTGTTCTCAGAACTAGCATAGGCCAGAATGCTCCATGGGATTATTTCCCACATATCCAATGGGAGGGTAGTTTCCTCAGCTTCTTCCTAGTGAATGATGCCTTCATTTACTACAACTTCCTCACACCTACTCGGGACATTGGATACTGGCTCTCCAAGGAAGCAATGGATTTGGTTAGAACTTATGGCCACTATTACATTCAGTATCAGCAACATACATACATTCGAGTGACTAGCTTCTCCAGGAAACCCTATTTATTACCCAAGCATTATGGGAATAAAATAATTTTTTTAGAACACTGCAGACAGATCCTAGAGTTGCATGCCCTCTTCACTGTGAAGAAAGTCACCAATGTCCCATTCCCAATCTCTTGTGGGAACTACTCTTGCAGCCTAGCAGCGGCCAAAGAAGCTGACAATGAGCTTAAAATTTAGGGCTGGCAGAGTTCTATTTAGAGTGGAAAATTTTTGATCCGCTGGGCAAGATAGTGACAACACTTCCCCGGACAGCCCCTTCGCATGAGCTTCACATTGAAGATTTTTGGAAAGATTGCCAGGATGATTTTGAGGTCTGAAAATGACATTTTGATCAGATGAAACAAGGGATGATGAAATGGCTAGAACTTTGAAAGTTTCCTAAGGACTTCTCAGATACCGGGTCCATAGAGGACCCACAATATAAGGAAAAGGAAGTAGAAAAAATGGCCCTCCCTTTGATAAATTAGGATGTGCTGGAAGGCCTGATGATAGAGGACATTACCCACAATGTGATTGAGCATAGCCATGCATATTTTAAAAAGGTATGTCTGAAAAGTATGTACAAAGTTGGCCCATTTGTGCAGGGTTCAACTTCTGGGGTGAGAACCTCCTCGTAGGGAAAGGATAGAGGAAAGAGGAAAATGGGGACCCCATCTCAAGTCCCATCTGTGGTTCCCATAGTGGAACAAATGTAGAAAACTCTGGCGGCATCCCAACAAATGAAAGAAAAATTAATCACCCAGTTGGTAACCCCGACTATCATGGTTAGACCTGTTTGCCCTCCCAATTCTCCTTCACTTATAGAATTAATGGTCTGAGTAACAGGGACAAAAGTGGAGGAAGACTAGGCAGCCATATTAGATGCAGGGCCCCCATTGATAACAAGGAGGAAGAAGAAAAGAATAGCTAATCCTCAACCAAAGGTGGAGTTGGAGCTTGAGATGCCCAACATCCCTAAAATATAGATTATTTCCTCAGACTCCCTGGAGCCGGAAAATTAGCCCAAAGATCCCCCAGAGACCTCCCCTCCACACAATGACTTTGACAACATATTCAGGGTGGATAAACTTGTAAACTTACAAGGGCAAATCAAGAAAGTGGTAGAGGAGATTTCCGCCCAAGATAAAGTAGTAATTCTCATTGAAGGGGAGACCCTAGACAAAGAAGATGCCACAGAGCAGGAAGCCCAGGTTGAAAAAGAAAAGGATCCAGAATAGGTAAAATTCTCTAATATACTAGAGATATAGGTTCTAGAGACCAACACCACAAAGGAAAGGCAAGTGCAGAATGAGAAACGAACATCTGCTGAGAGAACCAGACCTACGGGAGAAACCGTAATGTCAATCGCCATGCTTCAAATGCTGCCTCCTACCCCAAAGAGGGTAACATTTGGTGAGGTGATCACAGCAGCCCAAATGCTTAATCTTGATCCTATACCTCCACCACCTCCAGAAAATATTCCAATGGAGGAAGATATTCTAGCAGAAGAAGCCGAAGAAGAGAATCAACAACGACAAGGTGAGGGGCATAACCCTGGAGATACAGATGTTGAATCTGATGCTACTAAGGAAGTGGAAACCAAGGTAGCATATACTAATGCCACCAAGGTGGATAATGTAGGTGATCCAAAAGATACAGGAAAAGATTCTAAAGAGACTCGAGGCACTGAGAATGAACAACAAAACCCCAGAGGGGATTCACAAGATCAGACATTGGCAGCAAGGCTACCCCCACCACCAAAATGGTTGGTGGATTCAAGAAAGGGGAAGGAATCTAAAGAAACAAAGGCCCATCTCTCTCTATATAAGATGATGACACAAGAACAAGGGGCCCCAAAGCAAAATAAGTCCCAAACCCTCCATTCCACTCAGACTGGTCTGAGCGGAGAAACAGTTGCGGTAGTCGCAACACCTCCTCCATAGATAGATGCGGAAGCAGCCAGAGCTGAAGAATATACAATAATGGAAGTACCTTTGGGGAGGAGGGACAAATAGGGAAAATTATACCTATTAAAAGAAGCCAACCGAGCGATAGAGGCCTGTTACAACAAGCAGGCCTAGAAACTCAAAGAAGAGAGGGAAAAGAACGAAAATCTCCTCGATATTTTGATGGAGCTGGTGCAACCTATCATGGCCATTCCTCTGGAAGCTTCCACATCTAGAGGAATGCTCCCACAAGGTGACATAGATGCATTGAGGGCCATGAAGAAGAAGGCTCAGGCTGTGGACAAGTGGATCACCGAGAAGATAGTCATTGTAAGGCAATTTTTAGTGGTATCGCTCTCGGATCTTTATCAGATCAAAAATATCCTAAATAAGGTGAACATCTCCAGTACCATGTGGGAGGGAGACTTAAAAAAATATGAAGGATGGAAGACCAATTTGGATGAGGTCTTCAATGCCAGGGAAGAAGCCGTCATAGAGGTGGGAATTTTGGGGGAAGGATCATATGATTCCCTCCGGGCCCAGTACTCTAGACTTGGCCTCAAGATCAAGGTATGAAAGGAACTGGTTAAGGCCCTAAGAGAAAAATTAACTGTGGTCCAATATCATTTGGACCTATTTAAGGAATTTTTGGTGAGGGTGTTGCAAGTCGACCCCTTCACCAATGGAACGTGTACCCTAGAGGACTATGTCTTTAGTTAGTATGATGACATAATGGAGTCCCTGTATCAGTGCACCAGGGACTTCGACGGAGGAAGGCTATCAAGATTATCTAAGATGATGCTCCGGGTTCATGATGCCATAAAGATAGTAGATGAGTTTTAGAATGGGGCCAGAGAAGTTGAGGAGAATCTTGAGACTATCCGCAGCCAGTGGAGCAACATTAAGGACATAGATGAGAATTTCATCAGGCAAGTTTTGGAGGTATTTAAGAATAGCAAGGAGAAATAAAATTCTCGGGATCCTGGAGATTATCACTAGCAGGGTACATTTTGAACATTCTTTATTCTTTGAGAGGAGGCTCCCGAATATCAGAGTCCCATATCCAACAATTTTGTATTCTTTTGATGACTCGCATCCAGGTTCCCCAGAGCCAACTGGTCATTATCAAGTAGTTAATAAGGGTGTATGAAAGTAGGTAACCCTAGCAAGACACATCAGCTCAAAAGATGGTTCTGCTAGATGGTCTTCCCAAGGCCCCGCTCCAACATTAAACACATGGTGCATCAGAGACAGTGAGCCACTTTTACATTGATGAGGCATGTAGCCTCAAACCCCGAGGGATCAGATTTATTCTATTCTTTGTCTAGCTCTCTTCTCAAGGCCAATTCTTCCATGCCTCTTTTCTTGTCTTCTTCTGATGATCTGTCAAACCTCTACCCTTTTCAAGGTTGTTGTAACGTGGTGTAGGTAGTACCAACCACCAGAAATTGTATTTTATTATTGAGTGTAAAGTTCGATTAGGTTAACTTTAGGGGAAACATGTGTATAAATAAGAATTCTAAGCTCATTCCAAGGGTTGGAAAAATTAATGATTTTGCAGTCCATAGCAATAGCATCATAGCATTTTCATTTGCTATAGTTACAAATCTCAATGCTCAGTAGTTCTTAGTAGTTCTTGGTGGATAGATGCTCCCTTGGAGTTGTTGATGTACACACCAGTGATGCTGGAAAACAATTAATAAAGAAGGAAGGATTCTCGCAATGCTATTATTGGTGTTCTGATCTCTAAGTTAATACTCTTTTGTGCTGTATGTTTCTGATGTCCCTTGCTCTAATGTTTTAAATTAGATTAATGACCTCTTTTCCCCTCTCTATTGAATATGTATAAACTGATGGTTCTGTATGCATTCAGTGTTTAGTGTAGCATGTTAGAGCATGGTTGATATTTTAAATGTATCTGCATAACTATAGGTAGAATGGATACTCTCTAACCCTGGCATATCTTTTGAATTTTATTTGATAATCCAAATGCTTGCAGGAAACCCTAACTCACCAAAATCCCTGGAGAAGGTGAGCCAAGAAAAAATAGCTACCCCCTCGAACAAAACAGTCACACTCCCAACTTAGCTCCCGCACCGTTGAGACCCGACTCTCACATGCTTGAAGGCCTAGAGAATTTATTCCCTAGACAACCTTTACATGCGAAGTTGGCTAGTACCCCAGTATGTGCTGACAACTTACACTTTGTTGGTGGACCGGTCACAAAGTCCCATCAATAGGAACCATATAGGTTGGGCTCTATCCTTGTGGGAGCCTCATTTACTGCACCTTTAGCCAAAATTTGCATGATGGGGAAATTTTGGATAACAGTACTCTTATAACATCAATTAAAAACAACATTTAGGTCATCTCAAATTTTGTGCCCCGATGCTTACATTAGTTTCCCATATCTTATCCGATGAAATTCATACTCATATTATTATGGTCACAGTTGCACCAGTAAGGATTGTATCGACTTTGATGTTCCCAAAACTCTTGATGATGAAAAATTTCAAGGCTAAAGTTCAGTGACTACACCTTACGTTGCATTCATGGTATTTTTTCATTGCATTTTCATGGTGTTGAAATCTGCATAATATCTTTATCTCTCTCTAATGTTGGATTTGAAGCTCGAATCAATCAATCTTCATTTTTCCTAGTGGTCAATTGTGCGTTGATTGACATGAAAATGACACCCCTGGCTAATTCAACTATCCTGATTCCATTTTCAGGATCAAAATCAAAATCAAAATCTAAGATCGTTTGACTTGTCATTTTTGACATTTGACTCTTTCATTCAACTGCAGCTGACCATTTGCACAATCATTTTGTCTAGACTCCAAACCAATGGAAATATCTCATACTTTCTTCCAACCAATCCTCTAGTCATAAATTTTAGTCAAATATGGTCAACAAGACCATCCATTAAGTGCAAATTCTAGCCTAACTACTGGGGACCTCTTTCTAATTAGATCTTCTTTTTACTACATCATGTTATCAATCAAATTGATTTCGATCACTGGGGCACCTAGCCACATTTTGATTTCGCTTTCGAGGGGGTAGGATCATGACATAAATAGTCTAGTGATCACATCCTCAATCAAAATTCCATCACTTGGGGAATCTCAAATTCATCACATCAAATCAAGTTGAGATCATCTTAAATCAAAGGCAACCTAATCAATGGTCATACAATGATGAATACACTTGAAACCAGACATGATTGGTCTTATACAAGCTTTTCATTATTGAAACCAGATACATTGATCAAATTGGCTTCATCACTTCAAATAAATTCAATTTTATTGCTAATGAAATCTCTTAACGGTAATCAGTTTCATCACTTAATATCAAATTAGTTATTCATTCAAACCAATAAAAAGGTTTAAGAGTTTCCGACACATGTTCAATTTTATCGCTTCAAATCAAAATGATAATTTTGTTTTATATCTTTTGATTGAGCTTCGTCCAATCAAGCTTAGAGTCAGTCTTCCTCAACAAAAATGGTTTCATCACTTCAAATCAAACTATTCTTCATTTCATCACTAACAAGTCTTTGAATCAATGCGTTGATCACACATTAATTCAAAGAGGGGCAAATGTAACGACCGAAAAATGGTCATCAAGAACCTAGACCCCTAATCTCAATTGCTTATCAAGAAACCCTAATCTTGATTATTTTAAGTCCTAACCCAAGGCAATTCATCAATTTCAAGTTGATCTGACCTAAACCCTAGGTCCTAATTAATCATCATACTTAATTATTTAATTAATTCCTAAAAATACATTACATTGGAAAATGAATGTTAAATTATTTATTTAATTGATATTTTAATATATTGATTAAATAAATTGCTAAATTGTCAATACAATCCAAAAAAGGAAATAAATTAATAGAGTTGAGTTAAAATGCATTTAAATCTTTAAAAATGCATATTATGTCATCAATTTTAGTTAACTGATTCTCGAATTGGAAAAAAATCTGGTTTATTCAATTAACTCATTCTTGTCTATTTCTTATTTTGGAAACAATCTAGTTAACTGAAAAATAGATTTTGGAAGTTTCCTAAATGGCTGATCAGTCAGTTCAGTTAACTGACTCTCTCAACCAATCATTCTCCGTGCACGTGGATTGTGATTCTTCAAACCAAATCTTGTCCACTCATTGGATTTCAATCTCGACCGTTGATTTGAGAGATATTTCTTTAAAAGAG
Source organism: Thuja plicata (assembly GCA_018584345.1). Lineage (NCBI taxonomy): Eukaryota > Viridiplantae > Streptophyta > Pinopsida > Cupressales > Cupressaceae > Thuja > Thuja plicata. The sequence continues at coordinate 46,051 of MU228350.1, read as the reverse complement.
AACCTCATTTTCTTCACAAAGGATCCCAATTTATTTTATTATCGTTATTCTGCAATTTTGCATTCAATTTTTTTACCATTCTTAGCTTTTATTTAAGCATTTAGAGCATTATTAATTGTTTAGTTTATTTTCAATTTGATAACTTAGCACACATTTCTATTTGGGATTTAAAATGAATTCACACATTTCTTTTGGTGCTTAAAATCAACCTAAATAGCTTTGGATTAATCACAAATAATCTTGCATTGGCATACTAGATCAATCATATAGTTCTTTTAAAATCCTTCATTTAGAACAAGTGTAGCCTCTGTTTCTTGCCATGATTTGAGAGAAAGATTTATACTCCTTCCTCCTAGAAGGAAATGAGTTGATTTCAACTAATCTAGTTTTTTTTTTTATCTCATGTTCATTAGATTAGTGATATAATGATTTATTGAAGTGTGTGCTTGTAGTTTGTAGGTATTAACCACTTTTCACACATAATATTTACACCTTTGTCAAGAAATTTAAAGAATTTTTTTGCAAATCACGAGTGACTCAAATGAAGAATTCAAATAGGGAATACAAAAAAGTGATGTAATTGTTTTTAAAAGGCCATGGGTAGAGGTTACTGATGATTTAAGCCAATCATGTGTTTGCAATTGGTGTGCATGGTCTTGTGGTATATTATCCTAATGAAATGAACAAGTGCTATGAAATAGCATGTGTGCAGAGCTTGTTGTAGGCAATGGGTTCATGAGAGAACATATCTTAGCCTTACTCAAAGCCACAAGCCTACAAAAGATACTAAAAATAATGTGAGAGCATGGTAGAACAAAATACCATGGACAAAGAACAAGTGAATAGTTACTACAAAATTCTTCAGTGGTTTCATCCCCTTGCTTACAAGATGGAACTACCAATTTTTTTGTATCATCTTGTCTTTCATGTCTTTTGTTTCAAGAATTCTCTTGGCTAATAAGTTCTTGCTAGAACTATTATACCTAAGATCAATGCTAATGTAACCATTACTTTCCAGTGTAGTCTTGAATTTATGCTTTCACCAATTGCACAAGTACATCAATATTAAGTTCCTAATCTAGTGGCATGGTATGCACCTTGAAGATGCTATTTGAGAATTGCTTCACCGAGTCTAATAATTTCCTTCCCTTAAGATTTCAAGATAAATATTTTTAAGATACAGAGGGTGTTAGGACCTTTAAATATTTAATCCTAATTTTTTCTTTAGTTTAATAAGGCATATGCTTTGTAAGTCATCCATTGAGCCATTTTGAATAGTTCGAGATATGTTTGGAAAACATTGGTTATCCTGAATAGAATTATTAGAAGAATAGATTGTAATCTATTATCTAATGTCAATAATACTATATTCCATTTACCATTGGTTAAATATTTTTCCCTCCTTAAAGAGGCCTAAGATATATACCAATTATTTCTATTCCATATTATTAGAGTTGGGTATAGAATGCTCTATAATGTGCAAGATTGGTTGAAGATTATAGCCACCCAAGATCAAGGCACTCCATGAAAGTACAAGAGAGATAAACAATGAAGAATAATGTTATTATATGAATGATGTGAATTAAGGAGACCCTTTTGTTAAACAGGCCAAGGTGAGACATGGGAAGACATAAGATTATGGGGTAAGTGAACATAGATAGGGGACAAAAAAGGGGGTATAAGATGTCACTTTTTTTTTTTTTTTTAAATTTTTTTTTTTAATGCAGGAGCATCTTGGGTTCTTTGGTAATCTTGTATCAACCAAAATTATTTCTGGTTTCAGTTGTTCCTATTTTTCCAATCTCTATATTTTTGGTGGTGTTCCTTCGATTTGGCTTATCTCTAGTTGTGCACCATGTGGCATGTTTTTCATGTTGTTTTTTATCATTGTCTGGGTTCGCACCTTGATCTATTTCTCTTGGATGGAGATTTCTTGGATTTTAGCCCAGACCTATTTATTATACATGTTTTATGCTTGAATGGAGTTTTTCGATCTCACAAACCTTTTCCTTGGATTGTGCACCTTCTTGGCATATCATTCAATATTCTTGGGATTGTGTCTGACCTTTCTTTGTGTTCACACTTAATTTTGTGCCTTCCCAGGGAAGTTCTTCTGGTGGATTTGGGTCAGGACCTATATTAGATATTATGCTCTTTGACCTTGGAGAATGTGATCAATCTCAGTCGACTTGTTTGCTATCCTAATGTCTATATATTGATGTAATGTCTCTCTAGTTTGATATTTATTAGATAGATAAACTCCTAAAGGTCAGCATTAAGGATATTCTCATAATTCAATTTGTAATCAAGCATGTATGCATAGAATGTAAGCTTGCATGTTTCTGGCCAATTTGATGTAAATTCTTGAATCTAGAATATGTGAACCAATGACCTTGCATTTTCTTTGTATCTTGTTGTTGTTTGAGTTTTTTTTCCATTGAGTGACTCTTACTGCAAGGATTGGATAGATATATTTGATTTCCCTCCATCCTTAACTGCAATTATAGAAGACTTGTACGAAGATGAATCGAAGAGGAAATGCTAGAGGAGGAAGGATATATGCAGATCTAATTGTGTTGGATATGTTGAGACAGATTGCAGCTAGATTAGATGTTATTGAAATTTCCCAGAGAAGAGTTTGACATATTGAAGATGTAAGTGATGAAGAGGAAGAAATAAATGAAGAACTAGTTGAAGGGGGAAAAGAGAAACCCAAACCTAAACTTGAACAAGGAGATGATAGGTTTATAAAATCCCTAACTAGAGTAAATGCCAAACCACATTTCAATCCACTTGATTATCATTGCAAGTTGGATACAGATGAACTACTTGATTGAATAACATGGATGGATAAGTACTTTGATTATTAAGGTACTAGTGAAGATAAGAAGGTGAAATATGATTGCACAAAGTTAAGAGGACATGCATCTTTATGGTTGGAACATTTGTAGACTCATAGATAGATAAGGGGCAAAGAAAAAATCAAATCATGGGATCATATGGGGAACAAATTGAAGGCTAAATTATTACCTTCTAATTAACAAGTAGTTTTGTTTAGGAAGTTGCAAAATTTAAAGCAAAGAGATCTTAGTGTAAAGCAATATACTGAAGAATTCTTCAGATTGGATATTTGATCTAGACATATAGATGATGATGTTGAGAGGGTTGCAAGATACCTAAATGGTTTGAGGACATCTATTAAAGATGAGAGTAGTTTGGTCAAGTTACAAATTGTGGAGGAAAATTATCAATATGCCCTAAACACTGAAGAGAAATTAAACAAAAGGCATGAACAAAGACAAAGAGGAAGAGGTCAAAGATCCTAGAGGGGTAGATATTTTTGAGGAGGTGGGTCCTTTTTAGATCAAAATAAAGTCAAAAAAAAATTCAAGGAAGATAGATCATACCGAAGGGATGAAATAAATTTTCAGAGAGGAGGTGGATCAAGTAAGTACAAGAGAGATGACAAAAGAGAATTTAGAGGAGCTTGTTTCAAGTGTGGCAGAGAAGGACACCGATATTTTGAATGTACTCAAGTAAATTCAAACAAGAGAGCTGAGAATAGTAGCATAAATACGTTTGTTGAAGAAGAACATAGTGAAACATTGAATCAACCTTAAGGTGGAGAAGCCCTAATGATATGGAGATTCCTATGTCATGAAGAGACAAATCAAGACCTATTTCTAAGGAGGAGTTTTTTCAAGACAAGATGCAAATTTGAAGGGAAATACTACAAAGTAATCATTAATAGTGGTAGTTTAGATAACTTGGCTTATGAGAAGTTGGTGAAAAAGTTAAAGTTGAAGAAATTGAAGCATCTAAATCCTTATAAGATAGCATGCATAAATGATGATCATAAGGTACTAGTAAGTTAACAATGTTTGGTAAAATTGAAGATACGATCTTATCATGATGAAGTTCTTTGTGATATTATTCCTATGGATATGTGTCATGTTTTGTTTGGGTATACCATGATAGTATGATAGAAAAGAATTACATGATGGTAGAAATAATAAGTGTACTACTGTTGTAAATTGGATGAAACAAGTATTTTTGCCTTTGATAGAGACTCCTAAGAATAAGAATTGTACTAGTGTTAGAGTTTTTTTGGTTGAAGGAAGGAAATTCTTGGATGTCTTGAAGAGTGACAATATGTGTTAGGCTTTGATCCTTAAGAAGTTTGAATTGTAATCCAAAGAAGAAAAAACTAAGGAAGTGAAATAATTACTGATAGAGTATGAAGACATAATATTAGATAATGTACCTGATGGATTACGAAATGTGTGGTGTATTAGTCATTGTATAGAACTAATCCCTGGAGATAGTTTTCCGAATAAAGAAACACATTGTATGACAGTTGAAGAGAATGAGGAATTGAATAAACAAGTGCAAGAATTGTTGAGGAAGGGTTTGATCAGAGAAAGGTTGAGTCCTTGTGCAATAAAAATAGTGTTAGCACCTAATAAGAATGAATATTGGAGGATGTATACTAATTCTAGAGCTATAAATAGGATCACAGTGAAGTATAGGTTTCCTTTGCCTAGGATGGATGACATAATGGATTGTTTGAGTAGATCAAGATATTTTACAAAGATAGATTTGAAGAGTGGTTATCATCAGTAGAATCAAAGAAGGTGATGAGTGGAAGACTACATTAAAGACAAATGAGGGATTGTATGAGTGTCTGGTGCATGAGCACCTAGGTAAGGCTATCTTGTAACCTAGGGTTCCTAATTAATTTTTGTCTTGTAGTGGTCTTAGCCAAGCCACTAATGAAATAAGAGGACTAGATATTCGTAGAGTTTTTTTTGTGGTTAGGAGGCCTAGCTAAGTATTTTGGAGTCCTTAAGTTATAGTTGTGTTCAAATTTGGAAAAATTTGGCAAGTGTTACAAATGTTGTGGAAATATTGTGGAAACATTGCATTTGTGCATTTAGAGGAATAAATTGAGAAAGAAAAGGGTAGGATACCTATTTAATGATCTAGTAAGAATAATTATTCATTTGGTTGAGTTTTATAGTGATTTGACCAAGTTTAGTTGCAAGAATGTAAAAGTTGTAAAAGTTGCTGACAACTTTGCAAAATTGACAATGTTGTCATTGACAACATTTCTTGCTTCAAGTGAATTTTCAAACATATAGTTATGTAACTATCTGAAATAGATGGTGAGTAGAAGGATCAACTATTTAAGGCCTCCCTAGACCTGTGTGAAGGGTTGGACAAAGCTGGGAACAATTTGGTTAATGAACAAGCAAATTCTCTGAGCAGATTGACCACAGTTAGTGCATTTTTCATTATTTGTCATTTAGTGGATTGATCTCTGTACTATAACTCATGCATGAGGTAGTAGATGTAAATTATTTATTCTCTGTGTGTGTATATAGTTGTTCAATTTTTTTTCTTTACATTTTGTAAATTGTTTTGGTTTTAGCACTGTTGTTGGCTTGATCTAGACAATTTTTGCTTATGGGGTCATAATTCACCTTCCCACTGTGGCATCTATACAATTCCTTGGGATTTGTGAGATGAATCCTTGTACATTAATTATGCAAAATATTGGTCCCTGGAAAGCAATCTTGTTATTTTTGCAGTGATGCCCTAGGCGAGCCAGTATAGCATGGTTAGGGATCACAGTGAATTACAAAAGCATTTAGAGGGATTAAAGGCATTGCTTGCTTCAATCTAATCATTTGGAGAGGAGGATATGAGTGTGAGGAAGCACCATGCCCAAGGGGAAGTTTTGGTGAGAATTTCTACGGGGTGAAAGAACAAACCCTAATGGATGTTGTCAATATTTTGGGAAACCCTTGTTTTTAGGACTAAATATAGACCCACTGTACGGACAAGTTGGGGAAGTGAGACCAGATAAATCTAAGAGGTTTTGAAAAAGGGTATCAGGAAAAGAAATTTTTTTTCCACCTTGTTGAGAAAATTCTAGATTTATGTGCCAAAAGGTGTGTTTTAAGGCATAATTCCTTGTAGCCCTATTTTGTTCAAATTGAAGTAAGTTATTGAAATCGATAAGGATTTCATTGCATATTTATGTTGATAAGGAATGTCATAGATCCAATGCCCTAGGAATAAACCTTCCTCTCCATTGGTGACTAGTTTTGTTCATGTGTGCTTATTTGGTGTGGAGGATGCAAGAAGACCTCCATGGAGTATGTTGGTGTTTGAGTTGATTTCATTATTGGTGTAGACAAATTGAAGAGGTGGAGGATTGGGAATGGAATCCTTGTGAGTTAGGATTTGCAAAGGACCCTAATAGTCTAGAGAAGTGGCTTGGTGAAGACCTTAGGAGAAGGTAGGGTTGGAGAGCAAGATTTATCTTTACATCAGATTGGTATCAGAGCAAGTTAAAGATTTGGGATTCATTATATGTCTGTATATACTAGTGAATCAGTAGGGGATATCAACATGGTGACTAATGCAGAGTTTTCCAAGGAGATGGGTGAGAAAAAGGAGAAACATAGACTCCTTGAAGAAGTCCTAGAGGAAATGAGAATAAAACTATAAGAAGTTGTTGAGGGAGCCAAGGATAAACGAAAAGATTGTGAAGCAGTGACAAAGGTAAGAATAAGATTGATGAAGAAGATATTATTCCTAAACCAGACCCTCCATTGAATGAAGAAACATTCTTCAAATCCATCAAGGCACTAGGAGGAAAAGAACTAGAAGGCATACCACTATTTAGTGGGAAATTGGATATTGAGACAATGATGGAATGGATTAAGGGGATGGAAAACCACTTTGAGTGTGAAGGTGTTAGAGAGGCACAAAAACAAAAGGTTGCAAAGTCAAGGATAAGAGGATCAACATTGACATCGTGGAAGTACCTGCAAGATGAAAGAGTTAGAATGGGTAAATAGCCTATAGCTAACTGGAATGCCATGGTGGCCAAAGTGAAAGAAAACTATTTTCCATAAGACTATTAAATACAAATTCATAGAAAGAGACAAGGTCTAAGGCAAAAAGACTTGGATGTGGCCTCTTATATAGAGGAGTTTCATAAATTATGTCTCAGATAAAAGATTCAAGAAGAGGAACCTATCAAGGTAGCAAGATACCTGGGTGGTTTAAAATGGAACATTCAAGAAGAGATAAATTTATGGAATCCAAACACTATTCATAAGTGCCACCAATTAGCTCTTAAGGTGGGAGAAAGGAATAAGAAGAAAGGGGACTCTAATTTTAGAGGAAGAGGTAGAGGTAGAGACCAAGGGGGTCATAGAGGTGGTTATCAAAGAAGAGGTAATGAACAAAGAAACCAGGGAGAGTCCAAGTTGATAGTGCATGGTAGTGAAACTACTCCAAGAGGGGATTATACCAGAGGTAGAGGTACTCAAGGAGGCTCCAGTAGAGGGAGAAGTTTAGGTAGAAGTAAATCATACTTTGCAAGTATGAAATGTTATACTTGTGGTCAACTAGGTCACCCTGCCTATAGATGCCCTGTTAAAAATACTTCATCAAGCAATGGTAAAAGGATTGCATATGATCATGAAGACACAACAAGTGTCAAGAAACCTAAGGTTGATCACATTGAGTCAGAGATGGGAGAAAATCTAATGTTTAGAAGGGTTCTGATTAGGAAACTAGTCAAGGATGAACCCAAGTATAGGAGAGCTTTGTTCTGAATTAGATGTAAAATTCTTGGCAAAGTTTGCAAAGTTATTGTGGATTTAGGCTCCATAGATAATATCATATCTGAGGAAGCTGTAAAAAAACTCAAATTGGCAAAGATACCTCATGTAAATCCATACAAAGTGACATGGTTGAACAAAGAGCAGAGTGTGTTGGTGAATGAGCAGACTTGGGTGGAGTTCTCTATTGCAGGATATAAAGATAAGTTGATTTGTGATGTGTTGCCTATGGATGCATGCCATCTGCTATTGGGAAAGCCTTGGAAATATGATAGGGGTGAAGTATATGACGGGAAGGAGAATTCTATATATTTCAAGAAATATGATAGAACTTTCAAAATTCAGTCCTTGTTGGAAGAAGATGAGCCACAACCCAAGACCCCTAGTCTCTTATTGACTAGTAAAAAAGAGTTCATTAGTACCCTTAAAGATGAAGGAAGTGAAGGGTATGCCATTTTTCTCAAGACTAAGGAGGAAGATAAGCCTACACAAGAACCTTTGCCGTCATAAATATGAGGGTTACTTGAAAAGGACAAGGATATAGTTAGTGATGGTACTCCTACAAATTTACCTCCTAGAAGAGTGATAAGTCATCAAATTGACTTTGTACCTTGTGCATCATTTCCAAATAAGGTAGCCTATAAGATTACTCCAGATTAGAACCTAGAAGTGGTTAGACAAGTGTAGGAGCTATTAGACCAAGGACTAATCAAGAAGAGAATCAGTCCATGTGTTGTACCTATGGTCTTTACATCCAACAAAGGTGGTAAGTTGAGACTTTGCACTGACTCTAGGGCTATTAATAGGATTATAATTAGATACATATTTCCTATTCCTAGGATTGAGGATTTGATAGAATGTCTTGGAGGGGAAAAGTAATTCACTAAATTAAACCTCAAAAGTGGGTACCACTAGATTAAAATCAAAGATGAGGATGAATAGAAGACAAATTTTAAGACCACTGATGGGTTGTATGAGTGGAGAGTTATGCCATTTGGCCTTTCAAATTCCCCTAGCACATTCATGAGGCTCATGAATGAAGTGCTTAAGGATTTAAATGGGATATTTTTGGTAGTGTATCTAGATGACATACTCATCTTCAGTAAGACAATAGAGGAACATTTGAAGCATATGGAGATGGTACTCAAAATATTGCAGGAGGAGAAGTTATCCATCAATATAAAGAAGTGTGATTTATTCAAGAAAGAGCTTGTGTATTTGGGGTTTTTAGTATCCCAAGGGTCATTGAAGATGGACCCAAGCAAGGTGGAAGCTATTCTAAATTGGCCTACACCAACCAAAGGGACAAAGGTAAGGATATTTCATGGGTTAGCTGAGTTTAATAGAAATTTCATAATAAATTTTAGTGGAATTTGTGCATTAGTGCTTGATATCATCAAGGGTGGTCTAAAGACTAATTTTAGGTGGACCTCTGAAGCAGAAAAAGCATTTGAAAAGTTGAAGGAGCAAGTAGAAACATAGCCTATCCTTAGACTGCCTAGCTTTGATAAATTGTTTACTTGAGAGTGTGATGCAAGTGGGATGGCAGTAGGTGTGTGTTAAGTCATGATGGTAGACCAGTAGCCTCCTTTAATGAGAAATTAAATGAAGCTAAGAATAAATATTATTCTGATGACTTGCAGTTGTATGCTTTAGTTCATTCTCTTAGGAAGTGGAGACATTACTTTCTACCCAAATAATTTTTAGTGTTTACTGACAACTAGGCCCTTAGCTATATAAATACACAAGAAAAGCTAAGTAATAGAAACATAAAGTGGATGGAATACCTTCAAGCATTCACATTCACAAGAAAACACAAGAAGGGATAGTTGAACAAGGTTGTAGATGCAATAAGTAGGAGGATGCTAACCATTCAAGAAGTTCATTTGAAAAGAATCGGCATAGAGAGTTTCAAGGACCTCTATAGGGATGATGAAGACTTTGCTAAAGCCTACAAGGTATGTTCTGATTTTTAGAATAATTTTTGAAGTAAGTTTTCTGGTTTTACCTTGCAAAGTGGGTTGTTGTTTACGGGAACCCAATTGTGTGTTCCTAAGGGTTCAATGAGAGAGAACCTCATTCAAGAGAAACATAATGGTAGTTTGAGTGGCCACTTTGATGTGAATAAAACCATGGAGTTAGTACAAAGGTTTTACCATTGACCAAATTTGGTAAGGGATGTGACAAAATATGTTGAGCAATGTGTAGTGTGCATGAAAGCAAAAGGAGGAACTAGCAATGCAGGTTTGTATCAACCTTTTCCAATCCCCAATAGACCATGGGAGTGTGTTAGCATGGATTTCATTATAGGGATACCTAAGACAAAACATGGTCATGACAGTATCTATGTTGTGTTAGACAGATTTAGCAAAATGGGTCATTTTATACCTTGTAGAACTACTCATGATGCTAGTAATATTGCACATTTGTTTTTAAGGAGATTTCAAGAATTGATAGTCTAACCCTAAGCATTGTATCAGATAGGGATGTCAAGTTCATGAGCCATTTATGGAAAACACTATGGAGCAGATTGGGTACTAAACTATCATTTGGTTCAGCTTACCACCCTCAGACTAATGGACAAACTGTGGTGGTTAATATACTTCTTGGTAACTTGTTAAGGTACCTAAATAAGGAATATGGATAGACATGGGATGTGCTCATTCCCCAAGTAGAATATGCATATAATGATAGTTTGAATAGGATAATAGGCAGGAGCCCATTTGAAGTTGTTTATGGGATGCACCTGAGAGGTGTATGTGAGATTAGAGACCTTGGAGATATGGATTATAGGAATGGGCATGCTTAAGAATTCACTCAAACCATGAAGGAGATTCACGAGCAGGTGAAGAGGAATATAATAGAGTCCACCCAAAAATTAAAGGCTAAAGTGGATGAGAAGAGAAAGGATGTTCAATTTGAGGTAGGGGATTATGTCATGGTAAATTTGAATAAATATAGGTTGTAGAAGGGAGTGCCTACCAAGCTACAGATGAAGAGAGTGGGACCCTTCAAAATCTTAGCTAGGTATGGGGCTAATGCATACAAATTGGATCTACCTACTGATTTGAGAATCTCACCTATTTTCAATGTGGCAGAATTAATCAATTTTAAAGGACCCTTAACTAAGATAGATGTGAATAGAGAGAAAGTTGGCAAAGATGTAGAGCCTGATGTTTTACCTCCAAAGATGCAGACAAAAATAGACAAGGTATTAGATTCAAGGGTCAGGAAGACCACCAGACACAAGGTGTATATGGAACACCTCATAAAGTGGAAGCATAAGCTAGAGTCAAAGGAAAAATGGGTTGCAGATACAGACTTCAAGAAGTTAATAATTTTAGATGCCATCTTTTCCATAGGAGTGACATGATTCACTTTTGTGGGGGATTATGAGCACCTAGGTAAGGCTATCTTGTAACCTAGGGTTCCTAGTTAAGTTTTGGCTTGTAGTGGTCTTAGCCAAGCCACTAATGAAATAAGAGGACTAGATGGTCCTAGAGTGTGTTTTTGTGGTTAGGAGGCCTAGCTAAGTCTTTTGGAGTCCTTAAGTTATAGTTGTGTCCAAATTTGGAAAAGTTGGCAAGTGCTACAAATGTTGTAGAAACATTGCATTTGTGCATTTAGAGGACTAAATTGAGAAAGAAAGGGGTAGGATACCTATTTCACAATCTAGTAAGAATAAGTATGCATTTGGTTGTTTTTTATAGTGAGTTGACCAAGTTTGGGTGCAAGAATGCAAAAGTTGTAAAAGTTGCTGACAACTTTGCAAAATTGACAATGTTGCATTGACAACATTTCTCGCTTCAAGTGCATTTTCAAACATATAGTTATGTAACTGTCTGAAATAGTTGGTGTGTAGAAGGATCAACTATTTAAGGCCTCCCTCAACCTATGTGAAGGGTTGGACAAATTTGGGAATAATTTGGTTAATGAACAAGCAAATTCTCTGACCAAATTGACCACAGTTAGTGCATTTTTCATTCTTTGTAATTTAATGGATTGATCTTTGCACTGTAACTCATGCATGAGGTAGTAGATTTAAATCATTGATTATGTGTGTGTAGATAGTTTTTTTTTTTTCTTTAAATTTTTAATTTTTTTTTGCTTTTAGCACCGTCGCTGGTCTAATCCAAACAATTTTTGCTTATGGGGTCATAACTCACCTTCCCATCGTGGCATTTGTAAAGTTCCTTGGGATTTGTGAGATAAATCCTTATAAATTAATTATGAAAATTCTTGGGCCCTGGAAAACAAGCTTGTTATTTTTACAGTCATGCCCTAGGCGAGCCAGTGGAGCATGGTTAGGGATCACAGTGAATTACATAAGCATTTAAAGGGATTAAAGGCATTGGTTGCTTCAATCTGAGTATGTGGAGAAGAGGATATGAGTGTGGGGAAGCCCCATGCCCAAGGGGAAGTTTTTGTGAGGATTTCTATGAGGTGAAAGAACAAACCCTTCTACATAATGTCAGTATTTTGGGAAACCCTTATTTTTAGGCCTAAATATAGAAACCCACTGTACGGATAGGTTGGGGAAGTGAGACAAAATAAATCCAAGAGGTTTTGCAAAAGGGTATCAAGAAATGCAATATTTTTTCCACCTTGTTGAGGAAATTCTAGAGTTATGTGCCAAAAGGTGTGTTTTAAGGCCTAATTCCTTATAGCCCTATTTTGTTCAAATTGAAGCAAGTTCTTGAAATCGATAAGGATTTCATTGCATTTTTATGTTGATGAGAACTGTCATAGATCCAATTCCCTAGGAATAAACCTTCATCTCCATTGGTGACTATTTTTGGTAGTGTGTGCTCATTTGGTGTGGAGGATGCAAGAAGACCTCCATGGAGTATGTTGGTGTTTGAGTTGGTTTCATTATTGGTGTAGACAAATTGAAGAGGTGGAGGATTGGGAATGGAATCCTTGTGAGTTAGGGTTTGTGAAGGACCCTAATAGGCTAGAGAAGTGGCCTAGTGAAGACCCTAGGAGAAGGTAGGGTTGGAGATAAATATTTGTCTTTACATCACTGGTAATGCCTTTTGGATTGACTAATGAACCGAGTACTTTCATGAGACTAATGAACAAAGTATTGAAGAAATTATTGGGTAACTTTATGATTGTTTACCTTGATGACATTCTGATTTTTAGTAAGAGAAAAGAGTATCATTTGTTTCATTTGAAATAAGTATTGCAGAGGTTAAGGGAAGAGAAGTTGTTCATAAAGATCAAGAAATATTTTTTTATGAGAGAAGAGATAGTGTACTTGGGATTTGTGATCTCAGTAGAGGGATTGAAGATGGATCTTGAGAAGGTTAAAGAAATTTTTGAATGACCTACACCTAATAGTGTTAGAGAGGTAAAGATCAGTTCATGGATTGACTAGTGTCTACTAGATGTTTATTAGGAATTTTAGTTCATTTTATAGTGCTATGACTAAGACAATGAGAGGAGATATAAAATAATTTAAGTGGACTCTTGGAGAAAATAAAAGTTTCAAATTGTTGAAACAGAAGGTGACTGAACAACCTGTGTTAGCTTTACCTAATGATAGGGAGGCTCTTACCTCTTTAAATAAACTTATTTCTTCACTAGTTCCTCAAGGAATTCCTAAGGTTTCTTGATCACCTAGAATCCTGATTATCTTAGGAGGGTTCAACTCCAAGCCTCCTATCCACTCTTGAACTTCCCTACCAATTTAAAATTCTTAAACTACTATCCCTTCAATTAAACTCACCAGGCTAAGCTCAAACACCAACTCACCAGCCCTCTATCCAAACCTTCGTAATAAATTTAAATGGATTAGTAGGGTGTGCAGATAGAGAAAAGATTTAACATTGAAATTATCCATTGTTAGACTGTGAAACCCTAAATTCACAATGCCACCCGGAAGAGAATTCTCTGGAAAGGTCAAGGAATTGAACTAGTCTTGGTTAAATGCATTGGAAATCCAATCAGATGGATTCAAAGATTCCCCAAATTGTAGCCAAGTCTTAGTAGAATTATTCTTAGAAATCCCAAGGTGTTGGATTGAGTCATTCAGTCTACTCCTGCAAGTTATCCTCCTCTTTTTCTCTTGCTTCCTAGCCGGGTTATGAAGGAGCTCGCCTAGGGAAAGAGATTAAAATTCACTCCTGCAACTTCCAACTCCCTAACAAAAACAAAAACTATATATAATCCCTCCATTTTTATTTCCAAAAGGGGGAGATACTTTCCATGGTGGAAACTTCAAAATGGAGCCATTTTACTATTCAGAACCCTGTCTGGTCTAGAGACTTAGAATCAGGGACATATTTTATTTATAATTCTAAATTAAAAAAACACTAATATATTGATCAAAATTATATAAAATACTAAAATATACCCAATTATATTGAAGGATCTAAGGATTAAATCCATGACATTCAATCATAACACAAAATGCAAGAAATGGAGTTATAACAAGGAATTGCCAGCTTCTTCTTCCTAGAAATTTTGCCAAAAACCCAACCAACCCATTAAAATGTTCAAAAAATGAATAAATAGATCCCCTTAACCCATCTAAACTATCTATCCTAACACCTAACTACTTTAGGTCATTTTTCAACTTTTCTCAAACTGTTGTCGAGCAAGTTTTCAAAGTTTTAAAAGTTGCTCTACAACGTTTTAAAACTTTTTGCACGTCTCCTCTTACATTTCATTGACCCAATGTATGGGTTAAAAATGACCTCTAAGTCATTCCTAAACCTCAATAAAACTTAATTAAATCATTTTGTGCACTCTAGGTTCCATTTCACACATTTTTCCACATTTTGGATTACAAAGCACAAATAGGGGTTTTTGACACATTGACCACAACAAAACACAATATTGTGACACACAACAAAATCAACCTTAAAAAAAATAGATTAAGAACACAACCTCAGGAAGGCCTTCCAAACAAAAACTTAAGGGTTGTACAAGTATAACCCCTAGGCTCTCTGATGAACTATAACTAATTGAATGTTTGAAGTCATTTGTTGATATTCAACCGAGTTGTAGAAGTGATGATAAACACTAGGAGTTAATGTTTTGTCATTGATGTCAACTTATTTGAGTATTATTATGATGGAAAACATGTTGATATTGTGGTGATTAATCATGTAGTGGGTGTTAATATTGTAAAACCCTAAAATGGTTGATTTTAGAGGTTTCCCTAAAATGCATGTTATAAGCAGCTGCGATGCATAATGCATTGGAATGTTGGTGTACTATTTTTCTAGATAATAAGAAAGGTTGGACAGCTATGTAGGTGGATGTAGCCCAGGTTTTGGGTGAACCATGTTAAATCTATGTGTTATCTGTGTTCAGTTTTATTCTTATTTTTGTTTTTGCATATAAATTTTTATTCTTATATTGTTCTGGATCTGTCAAACCCTAACAGTTGGTATCAGAGAAAGGTTTGTTGTTGTAGATTGACAAGAGTTTCAGATTTGAGTGGGAGAAATGGAGGATTCCAAATTAAAGATTGAAAAATTTAACGACCATAATTTTCAGTTATGGAAAATGCAGATGGAAGATTATCTGTATCAAAAGGATCTATGGAAGCCATTAGAAGGAAAAACCAAGAAAAAAGGAACTATGATAGAAGAGGAGTGGGAGATCTTGGATAGGAAGGAACTGGGATCTATTTGATTGTGCCTTGCACTATTTATAACATTCAACATATCAAAGGCAAAAACGAGTGTAGAGCTGATGGAGACATTGGCTAAGTTATATGAGAAACGCTCAGCTTTGAATAAGGTATTTCTTATGAAGCATTTGTTTAATATGAAAATGGGTGAGGGAGGATCTATAGCGAATCATTTAAATGAATTCAATAAAGTCACCAATTAATTGTCATCCATACAAATTTCATTCGATGAAAAGGTTAGGGCTCTCTTAATTTTATGTTCTTTGCGAGAAAGCTGGAATACAAATTTCATTCGATGAAAAGGTTAGGGCTCTCTTAATTTTATGTTCTTTGTGAGAAAGCTGGAATAGCTTGGTTATGGCTGTAAGCAACTCTATCTCTAGTTCAAATAATTTGAAATTTGATGAAGTTTTTGGTTTTATCCTAAGCGAGGAAATGCAATGGAAAAGCATAGGTGAAACTTCAACCTCATCAGGTTCTAGTTTAAACATGGAGAACAGAGGAAGAACAAGTGAAAGAGGAAAATGCCCTTCGCATGAAAAGTCATGAGGGAAGTCAAAGAAAGGACATTCTCAATCTAAAGGAAAGAAAGATTGTTGGTACTGTGGAAAGCCTGGTCACCTGAAGAAAGACTGTTGGTCTCAGAAAAACAAATGGGAGACGGAAATGAAGATGATAGGAAGGAAGCTAATGTTGCAAATAATACTTTACAAGATGCTTTAATCTTATGTTTGGATAATGTTAATGATTCCTGGGTAATTGATTTTGGGGCTTCATTCCATGCTACACCCCATAGAAAATATTTTCAAGATTATGTTCAAGGTGATTTTGGACAGGTATATTTGGGTGATCATGAGCCCTATCTTATTGTTAGGAAAGGGAAAATAAAGATCAAGTTTCCAAATGGAAATCACTGGATACTGTAGGAGGTAAGGCATGTCCCTAATTTAAGAAGAAATTTAATATCTTCAAGACAAATGGGTAGTGAAGGCTGCATATTCATGTTTATAGACAATGTCTGGAAGGTCACTAAAGGTTCATTAGTAGTAGCTAAAGGTGTGAATATAGGGACATTATATATATGTACTGGTAATACTTATTCTACCTTAGCTGCTACTAATAAAGTTAATGCTGGGAAAGGTACTATAGATGTTGCAAGAACATATTAAAAAATGTGGCACCATAGGCTTGTGCACATGAGTGAGAAAGGGATGAAAATCCTTCACCCTAAAAATCTATTTCTAGGACTGAAAATATATCAATTTAGAAATCTGTGAAAACTATGTTTATGGTAAACAAAAACGTGTCAAATTTCTCAGATGCAGGAAAGAAAAGAAGAGTGTGAAGTTAGAGCTAGTGCATTCAGATGTATGGGGACCACCTCAGGTATCATCTCTTGGCAGCTCTCATTATTATGTTATTTTTATAAATGATTCAACCATGAAAATATGGGTATATTTCTTGAAACAAAAATCTGATGTTTTTGAAACATTTAAGAAATGGAAAGCTTTGGTTGAGAATGAGACATGAAAGAAGTTGAAGTGTCTTAGATCTGATAATGGAGGTGAGTATTTTAGCATAGACTTTTAAGATTACTATTTTATCAATGGAATTTGAAGGCAGAAGATAGTTCCAGGAACCCCACAAGAAAATGGTGTCAGAAAGAACGAATAGGACAATCATGGAATGTGCAAGGAGCATGAGATTGCATGATAGACCACCCCTTCATTTTTGGGTAAATGTTGTAAACACTATAGTCTATTTGATAAATAGAGGACCTTCAACCTCTTTGGATGGTGGTATTCTATAGGAATCATAGACTGGTAAAGAGGTAAATTATTCATTTCTGAAAACTTTTGGTTGTGAAGCTTTTGTCCATGTTGATAAAGAAAATAGAACCAAGCTTGATGCTAAATCTCAAAAATGTACCTTCATTGGATATAGAGTAGATGACTATGGTTATCAGTTATGGGATTTTTAAAATATTAAAATAATTAGAACTAGAGATGTTATATTCAATGAGAAGGTCATGCATCAAGAATAGTTGCAGGAAAAGAAGCATGAACATGTCAAACAAGAATATGTGGTGTTGGATGAGACTCCTGAAAATGAAATGCCACTGGTACTTGATGCTCAACAAAAATAGGTTATCCCACAAACTCTTGTAAATTTTAGATGTTCTACAAGGCCAAGTAGAGCCCCTAAAAGGTTTTCTCCTTCTTTGTATTCCATTTTATTGACTGACTCTGGTGAGCTAGAATAATATGAAGAAGCAATGCAGGTGGATGCCGAACAACAGTGAAGTTGGGCATGAAAGAGGAGATGGAATCATTGTTGAAAAATAAGACTCAGGAATTAGTCCCCTTATGTGAAGGAAAAATATCTTTCCTAAAAATGGGTTTATAGGCTGAAGGGGGAAGATGGAGGAAAGAAAAGGTATAAGAACAGAATTGTGGTAAAAGGTTTTGCACAGAAAAAGGGTATAGATTTTGATGAAATATTCTCCCCTGTTGTAAAAATGACTTCAATTAGAACTATACTAAGTCTTGTGGCTGCAAATGACTTGCATCTTGAACAAATAGATGTCAAAACAACTTTTCTCCATGGAGATTTGGAGGAGGAAATTTACATGCAGCAACCAGAGGGATATGAGGTCAAGGGTAAGGAGAATTTAGTTTGTAGGTTAAGGAAGAGTTTGTATGGCCTAAAGTAGGCACCCCGCCAATGGTTTTTAAAACTTAATAGTTTCATGGCTGAAAAAGGTTACCATAGATGTAATTTTGATCACTGTGTATATTTTAAGAGATTGGATAATGGGAGTTACATTATCCTGTTACTCTATGTTGATGACATGCTTGTTGCTAGGTCCAATATGCAACAAATAAATGAACTTAAACGGAAATTAGCAAGGTAATTTTCTATGAAGGATTTGGGTGCTGCTAAGAAAATCCTTGGTATGAGGATTACATGGGACAGGAAAAATAGAACCATGAATTTGTCCCAAAGTGAGTATATAAAGAAGGTGTTGAAAAGATTTAATATGCAGGATGCAAAAGCAGTCAGTACACCTTTGGCTAGTCATTTCAAATTGACTAAGGAAATGTGACCAAAGGCACAGGAAGAGGTAGATAAAATGTCTAACATCCTATATTCATCATATATTGGCAGTCTGATGTATGCAATGGTATGCACATGACCACATATTTCTCATGCAGTGGGAATTTTCAGCAGGCATATGAGAAATCCGGGTATGGAACATTGGAATGTTGTCAAATAGATTCTTTGATATTTGAGAGGTACTACTACAAAAGCATTATGTTTCACAGGATCCAGTTCTTCTCTGAGTGGATTCGCTAAATCTTATATGGAAGGATATATTAATATAAGGAGGAGTACTACAGGGTATGTTTTCACTGTAGGGGGTACTGTAGTCAACCTGATTTCTAGATTGTAGAAGGTTAATGCACATTCAACCATTGAAGCTGAGTATGTAGCTGCTATAGAAGATATCAAGGAGATGATTTGGTTACGATGTTTTCTGGAGGAATTGGGTCAAAAGCAAGAAGATCACCCATTATATAGTGATATCCAGAGTTACATTCATCTTGCAAAGAATTCTACTTTTCATTCAAGGACAAAGCACATACAGCTCAGGTACCATTTTATAAGGTCTGTTCTAGAGGATGGCCAATTACGGCTTGAAAAGATTCACACAAGTGAAAATCCTGTAGACATGTTCATGAAGGTAGTCCATAAGGAGAAGATGGTTTCTTTCTCAACTTCTATTGGGTTTCTTGACTAATGATTGTTGAGTTAATAAAGATAAATTCCTTTTATCTAGTAGGAGTTGCACGTACTACATTGTCATCTGGTTTCAGTCTCCAAGTGGGAGATTGTTTGGTTTAAAGCCTGATTAGTCTCCAAGTGGGAGATTATTGATATTGTGGCAAATGATCATGTATTGAGTGTT
This sequence comes from Thuja plicata, assembly GCA_018584345.1. Lineage (NCBI taxonomy): Eukaryota > Viridiplantae > Streptophyta > Pinopsida > Cupressales > Cupressaceae > Thuja > Thuja plicata. The sequence goes on along the minus strand of MU228350.1, from coordinate 26,796 downwards.
GATATTATGGCGACTTCTCATCTAGTGCTTTTTTGGGAGAAAGAAGACCGACATTGTAAAACCCTAAAATGGCCCATTTTAAAGGTTGCCCTAAAATGCATGTTATAAGCGACTGAGATGCATAATGCATTGGAATGTTGGTGTACTATTTTTATGGATAATAAGAAAGTTTGGATGACTGTGTAGGTGGACATAGCCTAGGTTTTGGGTGTGTTGGTAAATAGATTGTTCTTTTGAAAGTAACTCTAAAACACCCAAAAATGCTTAAGAAAAATTGAATACAACAGTTGGGAAATGGTTATTTGAAAACCTATTTTCCCTCTGAATTTGAAGGTATAGCTCCCTTATATGAATGATCTTCAATGAATATTGATCTTTCCTAATCTAACAGAGGTATGCTCTTAACCCGATAGCAGAAGAGGTAAACCAAGCTAAACCTAGAAAGGAAATAGCTCAAGCGAAGTAAATCCAACTCTAGATCTAGCCAATTCTAAGATCTCATCAATCAGATTAACTCCCAAAACTGGTAAGACATGAACAATTACTTAAAATGCAGATGCAAGACTGAAGATTAAAAATGCAATGATAATAAATCAATCTATATCGCAATAAAATTCCCAAAATTTAGGATAACAACCGATTTTCCCCTTAATTAGCTATATCAAATCATAATACAAAACTCTGGTTCGAACATAGATTACAAATCTAACTCAAAATGAACGTTCAAATTTGATAGAAAGATAAATGAAATGCAATGGAACAGTTAAAGAAATGGCATGCAGACATACACAATTGACTCAATAAAAATGCTATTCTTCACACCAAAATTTAGCCGACCTTTGTATTGATTTTGGAAATAATACATATAGAGTTCCAGATGGGACCATTACAAAAAGGGGTAACAGAAACGGTACAACTTCCCCAACCAGAAACGATAACCAAAGATTTATCCATTACAAAACTAACAAAATTAGCACAAGGGGGAATGTATCTAAGATTCAGTTTCCTTCCCCTTATCTAATTTGGCCCTATAGGCGGTTACAATAGTAATGACTTGGATGAGCTCTTCATGTCTGTTGACATGGACATTGGTGTAATGGACAAGCCGTCTAGAATGTTATTTGGCTAGAGTATTGATCGCATCTGTCTGATCTTTTAGTTCCTCCATAGCCCTAAAGATGCATCCACTCAATTGCTGGAGCTATGACACCTTGTCTAGATGAGAAGAAGACTGCTCTGCTAAATTATGCAGATAATCTATGAATGACTTCTGCCTATTGACTACTCCCACCATCGTGTTACCTTGACCATTGGTTTGTGAGTTTGCATGAAGTCCTAAGAGGAGTTTGAAGTCTTTACTTTGTTCTTCTTGGACCTTAACATCTATTTGTTGTAACCCCATCTCATCCTAAATGATCATCTCAATCTTAAACTCTAGACTTTGGAGCCATTCGATCAAAGGCTCATCTCCCTTCTATAGAATCTTAGCCTTTAGGGCTTCCTTAGTCTTCATCTTCACTGCCACATGCAACATGACTATGCATTCCTGTCATCTTACTCTTTTTGCCGTGAGAGTCTGCAAATTCTTACCAATGTTGTTCCTATTTGTTTCCAGCCTTAGAAGAGTATTACCTAGCTATTCAATAATTGCTAGGCCTTCAGACTCGAGCCTCTTAATCCACCTTTTGCCAATTTGTCCATAATGCCAATCTTCTTGTAACTTAGCCAAAATGGCTTGGTTCTCCACAGCACTAGGATCAAAAGAGGTTTGGGTGTTGGGAGCACTTGCAATAGGAGTGAGAAGCTGCTTAATGAAGTCGGTTAGTTGAGCCACTTCTGCCTTAAGCTAAATTTTGGAAGTCTTGAGATCTTTGAGCTCTTCCTCTATCACTACATTAGTGGATTTCCACTAGTCCACCTTGGTATCATGGCGAGCCAGTCCCATATTGAATGAATGCAATTCAAAGTCTGAGGCCATCATATCTTCGAGTCTACTCTCCTTAGTGGGATTAGCTACTTCCATGGTGAAATGCCCAGTCTCAAGATCATGAACCAGAATAGACATCGTCTTCAATTTCTTCTACTTGCTTGTAGTGGCCTTTGGCTGAAAGGCCTATGATAGAGTGTCTTTGCTAGGAATTTCTTTCCTGACCCTCTTCCTTTTGCACTCTAGAGTGTTTGCTATCCATGACTTTGCACTGGTAACTTTGTTGGCAGAAACCAACTCTTTAATGAACAATTTCCTTATGAGCAGAGGAGTAGCTTTAGGTCAGGAAGTGAATGGATTCATTGAAGTGGGTGAGGAGGAGATTAATTTAACAACTTGAGCAACCTCCTGTTTTTCCCCACCCCTTTTATCCAATTTTGTAGCAGAGGTACTAGGGCTATCCTCTCCTACTTCAACTATGATAGGGGATACCCACCTTGGAGTTTCTTGAGTCAAGGTCCTGGCTTGAGTATCCACAACAATAGCTCTAGCTGGTTATTTGGACTCTATAGCTTTATGGAGCTTAGCTGTAGACTTGATTGGGTCTGTCAAGAATGCTTCTTCAGTGGCTCCAATATCTGGAAGAGGACCCTCTCCATAGGTCTTCTCTAAGAGAAAATTCTTCTAAGGAGGTTCATCGCCTCCTCCCGATGGTTGAGTTGATCCTTTTGCAACTGTTGGGATTTTTTCTAATGAAGTGGTTGCAACGCCATAAGTAGCCTTTGCCAGGGTTCACTGAGTGGGAGGATTCCTTTTTGATCTTTTCCTTCAGCTTGCAGTCCATTCAACCCATTATACTATTCTTTTGTAAATCCCCGCCATCAGAGCCTACAATTCACTTACTGCTTGATCCAGCATAGGCTCAGAGCTGATAGGGGTGAAATTTATCTTCTCCAGATATGTATCTTCATATAGGTGATTGCCATCATCTTCTAGCCCTTCTACTGCAATGTTAACATTGAACCTTTTGATCTATTCAATGGTTAGCCAGTCGTAGAATCTCTCCCTGCTCTCTAAGTCATCACTGCAATTAGCCCAATAGTCTTCAATATTAGGTACATGGTGAATTTCCTAACTCATCTGCAAGACATCTCTAGCGTAATTGACTAGATCATATTGTGGCCTTAGAACATCATAGGTTTCCAAAGAAAACCTCTTCGAGAATGTCTGAAGAACATTCTTCACTTCTGATTGAGACGCACAACTGTAAGCTCTGATGGTCATTGGGAATTCATAGCCTTTCTTCTTGGCCTTGGCACAGATCAAATTCACCTGGAGCACTTTCCTCATCATGTCAATCAGCACGATCATGTTAGTAGGGTACCTGGGCAGCTTCAAAGGAAAGTCATCAAAACCTACAAGATGAAGATATGAGAAATCCCCAAAATAAATAAAATAACATCCGAATTGGCTTATAAAATCCATGGCTTCAGGAGAAAATCTCCTCTTCGAACAACCTTGTATTTCCCTACACAGTCTCATTGTAAATGCATCATTAACTATGAGATAATCAGCATAACTATTTTGTAGTTGCAAAGAAGGGAAAAACTCATAGCTTTTTACATCATCTGGAAATTCCTCTAACCTTGGAAGCCCTGGCCAAATTTAAATCATAGCCAAAATATATAGAAGGACCCAAGACATATAGAATTCATTCTAGCACTTGGCTCTATTGAGGGTGTCTGAGAGATTCTCGCTCACCATAAGGGCTCAATCAATGAAGTGATGCTGGGAGTAGATTATTTGAACCAAGAAGAAATGCTGCTCAACAAAGTTAAGAGCTTTGCTCTCACCTCTAATCCTATGAAGTAATACCAGAATATCCACAATCTTTGGCTTTAGGTTTGCACCGAATAACATTTTGGGTAACTTTCCCTTGGCGCTCTTTGGTTCTTTAAACCATGACTTCATGATCTCTCTCTTCCATACGGGTCTCTTAACTAAATATTTAGAGACTACCTGACTGTAAGTCATTTTAGAGTATTCCATCTATTCTAGAATATGGAGAGAATTCTAGACAGACTCTCTATCAATATAGAGGAGCACCGTGTTGTCTGGTAGAAGAATCTGCTTAGTGTCTAGGTTGTATCGAGTTATACATTCCCGGACCAATTTAGGAGCTTGAACTACCACAAGAAAACTGATGGCTTTGACTAACCCACTTTCCTTAAGCTTTTCTATAATAGGATGCATCTGATCCACCCTCAATCTATTCTTGAAGTTCTGCATATCGAAGAACTTCAATGAGGTATCTGATATTTTGTGCTAGTCAAAGATGATGTCATTCATCCCATCAAATCCCATAAATCTAGAAGCCATGTGAGTATGATTTGATCTAGGTATTACGAATCTCTCTTCGGGATGCAGAGACAATGAACAACTAATCTTAGAGACTTCGAATTCAAACAATTTGGCAAACAAATGGTGGTTCCTGTTCAAAATCCTCAACTGGATTTATACTTTTTGAATTCTTACCATTTAACGGCCGACTTCCCATGCCACATGAATGAAAACACCTCTACGTTAATGAACAAGTCCGTTACAAAGTAAAACAACTTTATTTGAATTAATTACTTTGCTCTCATTCTGTTAGTAAACATATTTTCACTTTAGTAACTGTAATGGTAACTTTCTTGAAGCGGCAGAAAATTAATTTTCACTTCTCCTTTGGGCAGAGAAATACTTTTGTAGTGCTCTCTGTTTGAAAATATACCAAAGGAGAAATCTGACCTATAGGGGTGCCAAAATGATATGTGATGACTCTATCGGCCTTTTTTATATGCTGGATCTCTTATGAGATGGATTTTTCTTCAAAATTCCTTCACCTTGATATTTTGGTGGAAAACACACTCCGTGAGTCGAAACCCACCTGTAGGAGTAGCGGGGAAGCCATTTTCCACTTTTTCGCCTATAAGCCAACTCCATGAATCTTTCTTTCCTTGATCATTTCTTTTGTTTTCCACAGGCTCGATCTGAGTGCCCAAAGCTTTCTTGTTCCCGACTTTCTTATTTTCCATCTTTATTTTCCCTTGATACTCTTAAGTCTGTCAATTGTAGAAAATGCACTCTGCAGGTGATTTTCTGCCTTGGAGAAGCCAAAATTTGATTTCCCGCCAATACTGCAACATGAAGATATGCGGCAAAATATTTCATCTGTATGTAAGACTGAGGTTAGTATATTTCAAACCATGGCCTTTACTGGATTGGGAACTTAACCTACCCAATAAAAACATGATCTCAGTCATGGATTCCCCCCCGACTTAAGAAGGAGAAGTCAAATTTGGGAAATCTGATAAAGGTCTTCTAGCCTAAAAGGATCTCTAGACTTAGACTCCGAACTCACATGAAACTTCCAAAAATACTACTAGACATTAAACATCCACTTTTGTCTTAAGTGATAAAGACCAAAAGTGGGGCAACAACTAGCTTTGTATGGGGCCTTGGACATTCACATGTCCAAGAAAGGAACTCAAATCTCTGGTTTTGCAAAGTTCAACAAAAGGCAGCTCACAACAAAACTAAAGCAAGACACGGAAAGGAAAGTGGAAAAGGAAAACTAACTAGGAAAACAAAAATAGGAGCTAGACAAAACTATTGTACAATACAGGGGTTACTTGCTTTCAATTTAGATGTGATAGAGATTCAAATCCTAACCATTATGCATCAGGGGTAGTGTCTCACCACCTGGATAAGTTAATTTGAAAGAATTTTTCTCAAACGCCTGATGGATTTTGAAAGGTCCTTTCCATAGTGTTTAAAATTTCCCGTGCATACCTTTGGGTGCCCTGCACTTGTCCCACAATAGTACCATGTCCCCCTCCATAAATTTCTGGTGTCTATTCTTTTTATCAAATAGGTTCTTCACATGCATCTGATGTCGTGTGATATGATCAACCATTTTCTCCCTTTCTTCTTCCAATTTTCTTAGGTACAAAATCCTCTTCTCTAAACCATCTTCATATATGCCATCTTCTATTACTATTCTCATTTTGTAGGTTGCTAATTCCAATGGCAATGGAATGATAGCTTCTACCCCATAGATGAGTTCAAAAGGAGATACACCAATGGCTCTTTTGGGAGTCACTCTATCTGCCCAGAGGGCTTCATATATTTTTTTATGCCAACTTCTCTAGTTTTCTGCCATGAGCTTTTTCATGATGTTCACCAAATTTTTGTTGCTAGACTCCGCTTGGTCGTTCCCTTGAGCGAAATAAATAGAAGAATGGCTAATCATGATACTGTACTCAAAACAAAATTCAATAATTTCTTGAGAAGAAAAGTATGCGGAATTATCCATAACCAACTTAATAGGCACACCAAATCTTACCAGAATATTTTTTTTGACAAACTCACATACTACCTCTAAAGTAGTCCTTTTGGTTGCCTTGGCTTCCACCCATTTTGTGAAATAGTCAGTTGCAGTAATTATGTAAGTATGACCTGCACTGGACGTAGGATTTATAGGACTGATAAAATTAAGCCCCCACTACTGGAATGGTCCTTCAATTATCACCAGTCTGAGGGGTAACACTGCTAATTGTGGCTTCCCGGTAAACATCTTGCATTTTTTGCATCTTACCACCCACTGGTATGCATCTCTAAACATTTCCAGCTAGTAATAACACTGTCTCAAAATCTTGAACGCAGTGAGTGATGAGGAGAAGTGTCCTCTGCAAGCTTCATCATGAAAAACCTTTAACAACTTCTCCTACTGTTGTTTGTCGACACATCGGAGGAATGTTCCATCGATAGATCTCTTATATAGTCTATCCTCCCAGATTACATGATTAGAAGCTTTCAATTTTAGGTCTCTTCTTTTCTTTGAGGTCAATCCATTAGGACATTCACCATATGTCAAGAAATACACAATTTTTTCAAACCATGGGTCTTGCATACTTACTGCCAAAACCAACTGTGTAGCTTTTGGATCATTGTCCACTTGATTTTCCGCCATTACCTTGCATAGGGCGTTCCCTCTTACCAACTTCGTAGGCTTGATTTCTATGTCATATTCTTGGGTTTTAGCTACCCATGCTCCTTTGTTGTTACACCCCACATCCTGTTGAGTAAAAATACTTTTTACTGCAATGTCAGGCACATATACAAGAGAGTGGGAATGTAGGATATAAAATCTAAAATTCTTAAGAGCCTTTACCACCGCGAAAGCATGCTTTTCAGTCTGAGAATATCTCATCTCATGATTTTTCAGAGGTGTGCTCATAAAAGAGATGGGGGCTTGAATTCCCCCTTCATTCTCTTGCATCAGGATGGCTGATAGAGTATGTTTAGAATAATAACAGTAGATTACAAAATCTTTCTTGTAATCTGGGTGACATAACACTGGGGCATTAGCTATGGCATTTTTGATGCTTTTGAAAGCTTTCTTACCAGGTTCATTTCACTTGAAATTCATATTTCCCTTCATCATATCAACTATGCATTTAGTAATCTCAGAGAAATCAGGGATGAATCTTCTGAGGAAGTTAACTTGACCAAAAAATGACTTCACTCCAGTTTTGTTCACCGGTAAACTCAGTTGCTGAATAGCTCTCACCCTTTATGGATTGATCCTTATACCTTCTTGGGAGGAAATGTGACCCAATAGTTTCCCTTTAGTTACAAAAAACACCAATTTCTTGGGATTCAATGAAATCCTGTCCGCCCAACACCTTTGCAATACTCTCCTTAGGTCATTTATATGATCTACTCTCTTCTTAGAGAACACAATAAGATCATCTAGATACATACCAATGATTTTGTTTTTCATGTCACTAAAAGAAAGATCCATACCTCTCTGAAAAGTAGCTCCAGCATTGATCAACCCGAATGAAATTCTGTGATATGTGAAGGTCCTCCATGGAGTAGTGAAAGTCATTTTATGCTGATCTTCTTTCTCAACTTCTATCTGATTATACCCTGAGAAGCCGTCTAACATAGACATCATTTCGGCTCCAGCCATGATCTATAAGAGATGATCCATGTTGTGAAGGGCGTAGTTGTCTCTCAAAGAAGATTGATTTAGATTTTTGAAGTCTACACAGATCCTTATTTCTCTATTCTTCTTCCTTATAGGCACTATGTTTGCCACCCAAGTAGAGTAATGGATGGGATATATGATCTTTGCTTTGAGCATTTTATCAAGTTCCCTAAATATTGCATCGGCAAATTTGGGATTGTAGTTCCTTTGCTTCTTCCTGAACGGAGTTGCCTCAGGTTTTAAGGGAATCTGGTGTTTTAATTTCCCATTCATAAAACTCTTCAAATCTTCATAGCTCCAGGCAAAAATATCTAAGTATTCTAGAAAAAGCTTCCTGGCCTCATTCCTTTCTTCTTCAGTACAACACTTCCCAATGTTGATCATCTTGGGGTCTTTCTCAATTCCAATATTCATTCCTTCATATTCACCAGTGGTAGGCCTCCTTTCAATTCTTTTCTTCTTCACAAAAGTGTCATGTTTATTGAAGAGATTTTCAAGAGTGACGAAATGGGGTGGAATGATATTACCTTTTAATTGAATAACATCCACCTTATCTTTATTTTTCTCATCTTGGTCATCTCTCTTATGGTTTCTACAAACATCTTTATTGAAGTCACCACCACCCTCTAGGAAGAGAAGGAGATTCTTGTCATCTTCAAAAACTTGCCAATCTTCCACATTATCAGGCACAGATGGTCGATATATAACCTCCACTTGGTATTTTTTATCTTTGAATTCTGGGTGGGGGAGTAGTAATGAAGCTGAGATAGCCAAGGAGTCCACTTTGGAATTCAACTCTCTTGGCACAGATTCGATAAAGAAAGAATCTAGTGCTTCTATTTCATCCCATACTCTATTTCTATAGTTCTTTAATCTGTGATTCTTTACAGAGTATTGATTCTTAACTTGATGCACAATTAGTTCAACATCACCACAAGCTCTCAGAATTTTCACACCCTTTTGTTTTGCAGTGATAATCCCTAATAGAAGGGCTTCATACTTGGCAGTGTTTTTGGTGTTCCTAAACTCCAATTTATAAGCCATGGGCTCACATACTCCGTCTGGTGATATCAAAACCACACTTGCACCAGATCCTAACGATGCACAACTGTCATCAAATTTAAGAGTCCATATTTGTGGTGGTATTTCTTCACTGGAAAATTGCTTTTCCTCTTTGGTGGTTTTTGTTTCTTCCCCAAGATCATCAGTGGACAACATATAATTTCCAAATTCCAATTCTTGATACAAGATTTGAGCTTTAGGGTCGTCAGATTTCAACACTGTAAACTTAGCCTTTTCTTTCGGGACCAATTTAATCTTTTTATTGCCTACTGGGATTAAGGCTTGGGACCAATCTAGATTTATCTCCCCTCAAAGGTCTCTGCAAAAACTTATGCTTAACAACAACCCATAACTAGCAGGTATATCATCAACAAGGATTGTTAGCAGCATCTTCTTCTTAGGGTGTGCTGCCAGGGCCACTTGAGCATCCTTAATTTGGCCAACTAGGGGTACTTACTTGGAGTCCATAGAGTAACACCTACCATGGGATTTAGTGAGAGTAAGTCCTAAATATTTGGCCACAGTTGATGGCATTACATTGTCTGAGGCTCCGGAGTCTATTATACAATTGCTCACCCTGCAATCGTTAATATATAATGACACATAGAATGGGTCAGGATTTTGGCCTGGGAAGGTGGCTAAAATGGATGACTCCCCTTGTTCAACTAGGTCTGAAAATAAAGACTCATTCTCTATGGTAGTCATGAAATTTTGATTTAAATCTCGACTCCCTTCTTTATAGTAATCTACTAGCTTTTGCAGCTCAACAGGATTAGACTTAAGATAGTCTATGGGAGAAATCTAAATTCTAGAATCTCTATAGAATTGAATATTGTCAAAATAGTTTTGTTCCTTACCTAGTTGCGGAATCCTCGGTCCTTGATTGACCTCCTTTGAATTGGAAGTAGATGCCTCATTATTTTTAGGTGGTTTCGGGCTAAGGCCTTTATCCTTCTGACTCTGGGTCAAGACTATATAAGAGGTCCCATCTATGGTAGCATAACATGTTTCTTCTTGTTCTAAATCTGATTCATACTCTAAATATAAGTTTTCAGAGTCACCATGTGAGTATGAATTTGGTTCAGCTCCAGACACTCCCATCATTCCACTCATCAGTTTGATGCATTTTCCAAGCAAGAGCTACATCAGGGAAGCTTTCTCCATCATGATCCATGGTTAAGTGGAAGGCTCACATGTTTCCTCTTTTAGGAGGAGCCTCTATAGCTAGCCTCTGGGGTGGTGTAGTTAATTGTAATGTTTTTCCCTCTGCATTCCTCCCATCATTGTGTCTTCTAGGCTACTCCTGAAAGTTTCACTGGTAGGGGTTATTGAACCTGGGAAGTTGCCTCTTGAAGGCGGTGAACTCATTAGATAATTTTTAGATCATCTCATTAAAATGATGTAGTATTGCTACTATTGGCTCTAGACTGTATCTCTCTTTTCCATTTCCTGGATGAGATCATGTGGTCCTCAAGTTCTATAGCAGTTCTCTGTGCAGCATCCAAATTTGTAGGGTTCACTCTCCTTAGATCATAATTGATTTCTGGTGGCATAGCACTTATGAAGAACATTTTTAAATTTCCTGTCGTAGGCCTGTCAGCTGCTGGGATACGATTTACTAGATTGTTAAATTTAGCTATAAAATCCCTCATGCTAATTGAAGGTTCTTTCTTGATAGAAGTTAATTGAGTCAATAGGGCATGCTCATCTTCAACAGTTTTAAACCTTCTTTTGAAGGTGGCTCTCATAGTAGCCCAATTGGTAATAGAAGAATTAGGTAAATGGTGAAACCAATCAGCAATGCCTTTGATGAGAGTCTCAACGAATAGTCTGACTACCACATCTTCTTCTCAAACTGCTAGGATGTTAATTGAAGTGAAGAATGCGGCAATATGCTCATCTATAGATAATTTATCATCTCCACAAAATTTGGGAAAGTTCTTTCTATAGCTTGAAGGAAGAGGATTGTATGCTTCTAGTTGTAGGGGTCCAACTGCAGTGGCCCAAGGAAGTGCCATAACTACTTGGGGTAAGTAGGGTGTTAGATTGATAATGCGAGGGGCAACTACTCCATGCAATGTCAACACTTGAAAAGTGATGGATAACTGAGTGGTTTTTTTAGGAGGTGAAGAAGGTCTGCTCTGACTCCTTATAGCTCTACTTCCTCTACGGGGTACTTCTAAAAGAGAAAAATTAATATCCACAAGTCTCTCAAAGATTGGGTCTGTGCTACCTTCTTTCCTGGTACTTCTGAGAAATCTTTTAGGCTCTAGATTTTTGCCTAATACTATGGCCTAGCTTCACACTCTACCCTTCTTAGACTTCTTCTCTGGATGGCTCTTTCAAGTGCTTCTTCCCTAACTTCTTCCTACTCTAGCACTTGACTGACATTTCTATAGTGTTCAATGCTTCCTCTGTATCTCCAAACAAAAGTATTTAATGAAGAAATGAGATCCTCTTGATCGTCTTGGAATCCAAGATTGGGTTGGAGTACATGGATTATATTTTAATGGGGAAGAACCATCTTTCCTCATTATATGCTTCTGGTATAGCGACTGTTTGTTTCCCCAGCAGAGTCACCAAAAATCTGTTGATAAACAGATTGTTCTTTAGAAAGTAACTCTAAAACACCCAAAAATGCTTAAGAACAATTGAATACAACAGTTGGGAAATGGTTATTTGAAAACCTATTTTCCCTTTGAATTTGAAGGTAAAGCTCCCTTATATGAATGATCTTTAATGAATATTGATCTTTCCTAATCTAACAGAGGTATGCTCTTAACCCGAGAGTAGAAGAGGTAAACCAAGCTAAGCCTAGAAAGGAAATAGCTTAGGCGAAGTAAATCCAACTCTAGATCTAGCCAATTTTGAGATCTCATCAATCAGATTAACTCCCAAAACTGGTAAGGGATGAACAATTACTAAAAATGTAGATGCAATACTAAAGATTAATAATGCAATGATAATGAATCAATCTATATCGCAAGAACATTCCCAAAATTTAGGATAACAATTGATTTTCCCCTTAATTAGCTGTATCAAATCATAATATAGAACTCTTGTTCGAACATAGATTGCAAATCTAACTCAAAAGGAACATTCAAATTTGACAGAAAGATAAATCAAATGCAATGGAACAGTTAAAGAAATGGCATGCTCAGTAAAAATGCTATTCTTCACACAAAAATTTATCTAACCTTTGTATTGATTTTGGAAATAATACATATAGAGTTCTAGATGGGACCGTTACAAAAAGGGGTAACTGAAATGGTTCAACTTCCCCAACCAGAAATCATAACCAAATATTTATCCATTACAAAACTAACAAAAATAGCACAAGGGGGAATGTATCTAAGATTCAGTTTCCTTCCCCTTATCTAATTTGTCCCTATAGGCAGTTACAACATTAATGACGTGGATGAGCTCTTCATGTCTGTTGACATGGACATTGGTGTAATGGATGAGCCATCTGGAATGTTCTTTGGCTAGAGTCTTGATTGCATCTGTTTGATCTTTCAGCTCCACCATAGCCCTAAAGATGCATCCACTCAATTGCTGGAGCTCTGGCACCTTGTCTAGATGAGAAGAAGACTGCTCTGCTAAATTATGCAGATAATTTGTGAATGAGTTCTACATGTTGACTACTCCCACCATTGCTTTACCTTTACTGCTAGTTTGTGATTCTGCATGAAGTCCTAAGAGGAGTTTAAATCTTTACTTTGTTCTTCTTGGACCTTGAGATCTGTTTGTTGTAACCTGTCTCAGCCTGAATGATCATCTTGAGCTTAAAATCTAGACTTTGGAGCCATTCAATCAAAGGCTCATCTCCCTTCTATATAATCTTAGCCTTTAGGGCTTCCTTAGTCTTCATCTTCACTTCCACATGCAACATGACTATGCATTCCTCGCATCTTACTCTTTCTATTGTGAGAGTCTGCAAATTCTTACCAATGTTGTTCCTCTCTGTTTCCAGCATTAGAAGAGTATTACCTAGTTGTTCAATAATTGCTAGGCCTTTAGACTCGAGCCTCTCAATCCACCTTTTTCCAATTTGTCCATAATGTCGATCTTCTTGTAACTTAGCCAAAATGACTTGGTTCTCTGCAACACTGGGATCAAAAGAGGTTTGGGTGCTGGGAGCACTTGCAATAGGAGTGAGAAGCTGTCTGATGAATTTAGTTAGTTGAGACACTTCTACCTTAAGCTAAATTTTGGAAGTCTTGAGATCTTCGAGCTCTTCCTCTATCACTACATTAGTGAATTTCCACCAGTCCACCTTGGTATCATGGCGAGCCAGACCCATATCGAATGACTGCAATTGAAAGTCCAAGGCTGTCATATCTTCGAGTCTTCCCTCCTTAGTGGGCTTACCTACTTCAATGGTGAAATGCCCAGTCTCAGGATCATGACCTAGAGTAGACATCATCTTCACTTTCTTCTTCTTTCTTGTAGTGGCCTTGGGCTAAAAGGCCCATGATAGAGTGTCTTTCCTGGGATTTACTTCCCCCACCCTCTTCCTTTTGTGCTCTAGAGTGTTTGCTATCCATGACTCTACGCTGGTAACTTTGTTGGCAGAAACCAACTCTTCAATGAACAACTTCCTTATGAGCAGAGGAGTAGCTTTAGGTCAGGAAGTGAATGGATTCACTAAAGTGGGTGAGGAGGAGATTAATTTAACAACTTGAGCAACCTCCTATTGTTCCCCACCCCTTTTATCCAATTTTGTAGCAGAGGTACTACGGCTATCCTCTCCTACTTCAACTATGATAGGGGATACCCACCTTGGAGTTTCTTGAGTCCAGGTCCCAGCTTGAGTATCCACAAAAATAGCTCTAGCTAGCTGTTTGGACTCTGTAGCTTTAGGGAGCTCGGCTATAGACTTGATTGGGTCTGTCGAGACTGCTTCTTCAGTGGCTCCGATATCTAGAAGAGGACCCTCTCCATAGGTCTTCTCTAAGAGAAAATTCTTCTCAGGAGGTTCATCGCCTCCTCTTGATGGTTGAGTTGATCCTTTTGCAACTGTTGGGATTGTTCCTGATGAAGTGGTTGCAACACCAAAATTAGCCTTTGCCAGGTTTTGCTGTGCAACAGGCTTCCTTTCTGACCTTTTCCTTTGGCTTGCTGTCCATGCAACCCATTGTACTGTTCTTTTGTAAATCCCCCCCATCAGAGCTTGCAAGTCACTTACTGCTTGATCTAGCATAGGCTCAGAACTGATAGGGGTGAAATTTATCTTCTCCAGATATGTATCATTGTATAGGTGATTTCCATCATCTTCTAGTCCTTATACTGCAATGTTAACATTGAACCTTTTGATCTGTTCAATGGTTAACCGAGCGTAGAATCTCTCCCTGCTCTCTAAGTCATCATTGCAATTAGCCCAATAGTCTTCAATATTAGGTACATGGTGAATTTCCTAACTCATCTACAAGACATCTCTAGTGTAATTGACTAGATCATATTGTGGCCTTAGAATGTCATAGGTTTCCAAAGAAAACCTCTTCGAGAATGTCTTAAGAACATTCTTCGCCTCTGACCAAGATGCACAATTGTAAGCTTCGATGGTCATTGGGAATTCATATCCTTTCTTCTTGGACTCAGCATAGATCAGATTCACCTAGAGCACTTGCCTCATCACCTCGATCAGTACGATCATGTCAGTAGGGTACCTGGGCAGCTTCAAAGGAAAGTCATCAAAATATGCAAGATGAAGATATGAAAAATCCCCATACTGAATAAAATAGCATCTAAATTGGCTTATAAAAGCCATGGCTTTAGGAGAAAATCTCCTCTCCAGACAACCTTGTAGTTCCCTCCACAGTCTCATTGTAAAGGTGTCATTAACTATGAGATAATCAGCATAATTGTTTTGTAGTTGCAAAGAAGGGAAAAACTCATATCTTTTTACATTATCTAGAAATTCCTCTAACCTAGGAAGCCCTGGCCAAATTTAAATCATAGCCAAAATATATAGAAGGACCAAAGACATATAGAAATCATTCTGGTGCTTGTCTCTATTGAGGGCATCTGAGAGATTCTCACTCACCATAAGGGCCTAATCAATGAAGTGATGCTGGGAGCAGATTATTTGAACCAGGAAGAAATGTTGCTCAACAAAGTTAAGAGCTTCGCTCTCACCTCTAATCCTATGAAGTAATACCAGAATATCCACAATCTCTGGCTTCAGGTTTTCACTAACTAACATTTTGGGTAACTTGCCCTTGGTGCTCTTTGGTTCTTTAAACCATGACTCATGATCTCTCTCTTCCATACAGGTCTCTTCGCTGAATATTTAGAGACTGCTCGACTATAGGTCATTTCAGAGTATTACGTCTATTTTGGAATATGGAGAGAATTTTGGATGTTCTCTCTATCAATAGAGAGGAGTACCGTGTTGTCCAATAGAAGAATATGCTTTGTGTCTGGGTTGTATAGAGCTATACATTCCCAGACCAATTCAGGAGCTTGAACTGCCACAGGAAAACCAACGGCTTCTACTAACCTACTTTCCTTAAGCTTTTCTATAATAGGATGCATCTAATCTGCCCTCAATCTACTCAGGAATGTCTATATATCAAAGAACTTCAATGAGGTATCTGAGATTTTGTGCCAGTCTGAGATGATGTCGTTCATCCCATCGAATTCCATAAATCAGGAAGCCATGTGAGTATGATTTGAGCTAGGGATTACAAATCTCTCTTCGAGATGCAGAGACAATGAAAAACTGATCTTAGAGACTTCGAATTCAAACAATTTGGTGAACAAATGGTGGTTCCTGTTCAAAATCCTCAACTAATTTTATACTTTTTGAATTTTTACCATTTAACGGCTGACTTCCCACGCCACATGAATGAAAAGACCTCTACATTAATGAAAAAGTTTGTTATGAAGTAAAATGACTTTATTTGAATTAATTACTTTGGTCTCATGCCATTAGTAAACATCTTTTCACTTTAGTAACCGTAACAGGAACTTTCTTGAAGTAGCGGAAAATTACTTTTCCGCTTCTCCTTTGGGCGGAGAAATACTTTTGTAGTGCTCTCTGTTTGAAAATCTGCCAAAGGAGAAATCTGACCTATAGGGGTGCCAAAATGATATGTTTTGACTCCATCGGACTTTTTTATATGCTAGATCTCTTATGAGATGGTTTTTCCTTCAAAATTCCTTCACCTTGATAGTTTGGTAGAAAATGCACTCCGCGAGTCGAAACCCGCCTATAGGAGTAGTGGGAAAGCCATTTTCCACTTTTTTTCCTATAAGACAACTCCATGAATCTTTCTTGATCATTTATTTTGTTTCCCATAGGCTCGATCTGAGTGCCAAAATCTTTCTTGTTCCTAACTTTCTCATTTTCCATTTTTATTTTCCCTTAATACTCTCAAGTCTATCAATTGTAGAAAACACACTCCGCAGCTGATTTTCTGCCATGGAGAAGCCAAAATTTGATTTCCCACCAATACTGCAACATGAAGATATGTGGAAAAATATTTCATTTGTATGTAAGACTGAGGTTAGAATCTTTCAAACCATGGCCTATACTGGATTGGGAACTTAACCTACCCAATAAAAACATGATCTCAAACATGGATTCCCCCCCGGCTTAAGAAGGAGAAGTCAAATTTGGAAAATCTTATAAAGGTCTTCTAGCCTAAAGGGATTTCTAGACTTAGACTCCGGACTCATATGAAACTTCTAAAACTACTACTAGACATTAAACATCCACTTTTTTCTTAAGGGATAAAGACCAAAAGTGGGGCAACAGGGTGAACCACGTTAAATCTGTGTTTAGTTTTATTCATCTTTCTATTTCTGCATATAACTATTTATTCTTATATTGTTCCAAATCTGTCAAACCCTAAAAAAACATTTATTGTGAATTGGAGATCTAGAGCAAACAATGTTTATGTGGTCGGAAACTGAAGAGTTCTGTATACAGTGAGAGACAGTGGGCACCGAGTAAAATACAGTGTATACCAAGCACAGTGATAACTAAGCTAGGGATCACCAACACAAAATGGTGAATACTAAGACTGAGCAATTAATTCAAATTGAGGCTGACTAGGATGCTAATATGACAATTGATGATTTTGAGGTAAAAGATAAATTTTGTTATTTTCTCAAATGGTCACGAAAATTCAATGAAGATCAGATGACAAAGATTGAAACATGTTTTTAACACAACTATCGAGGATGGATCGAGCGGGAAAATGAATGATGGATATTAAGAGGAAAGATCTGAAGGATGGAAATTAAATGAGCTATGATTTATATATAAGAGACAAGAGATTCATTATCAATACATGCTACACCTAATGTACATACATGCAAATTTATGCATGATTGATCAAACTAGTTAAAGACAGAACCGAGCATTTTTTTGTAGACATAACCGAGCGATAGAGGAAAGAGAAGAATAGAGAAGAACATGTATGAAGTATGAGATGAACTAAAGAAGTAAAAATTGATCATAGGTATTATGTACTTAGTATAGATCCGAAACTCCAAAAAATAGAGTTGTATTTGAATCATATCACTATTGTATCAACTTAACCATTGTTACAGATAAATCTCCTAACCGAGTAGGATAGTGAAGTATTTATTATAACATTAAGAGAATGTTGAGTGTTTTCTTGTTGACTCCATAATCAATACATGTTCAAGAGAGAACTGTTAGTTTTAAATCCTCTAACCATGTCACATTTAACAGTGTGCATTGTAACCTTTAACAGGGTTGGCTCTTCAGTGAACTCACTTTAGAAGAGTGAAAATAATTTGAGTTACTGGTCCCAGGTGGTTTTTCCCTTAGCAGGGTTTCCATGCGAAAAATCTATGTGTCAACATGCATGAATGTTATGTATTGTTATTTTACTTTACACTTTATTTTATTGACCTAGATCAGTAATCACAGTATTAATTTACTGACATTCGGTAAACACGATTGATGATAGTTTGAGAATACAAAATACATTTTCACTGAGCTGAGTTTTATATGATTTAATTTTTTTTTTTATACATCTAGAGAAATTTGGGGCTGTAGGATAATTTGTGAGGAAATTGATTCTAACTGATTCACCCGCCCTCTCAGTTATTCTAACAATTGGTATCAGAGCATACTGTTGGTGCCCAAAAATGATGGATTCACTTTTGGCCAACTGACAGGTATAATGGTGATGCTCCACTTGATACCTCTGCAATTTTGGCTTAATCAAGCCAAGGCTGGTAGGCCTAAATTAACCTTGAACAATTAAATTCACTATGTCGCACCACTGCGTACACAAAACAAAGTTCCTCCAAAGGTGGTGAATGATCCTTGGAGGAAAGCAAAAAATCTCCTGATAATCTCTACTCTATAAAGCTTGACTAAAATGGATTATACTAAGGACTGAAAAGTAATGCTTTTGAAATAATGATTAAATAATCCACAAACTAAAAAGTATGAACCAAATGAAAATTTCCAAATAATGATTAGATCAGTGCCTTCTAAATACTTGGGCTATAGAGTCAAAAAATTCTCAATCCTATGTACAATCAGAGATAGTTTTAAAAACTTGCTTTTAATAAAGCGAGAATATCACTTCATAGGCTTCCACTTGACTTATAATTCAAATCAATCTATATAGCTAATCTTATCAAATTTAACTCAAATTAAGAGACCGATAAAAACAAGAGAAGATACACAGATCTTTCAATTGATATTTAAACTATAT
>MU228349.1:3142174-3152722 GCA_018584345.1 Thuja plicata | reverse complement strand
GGTGCTATAGTATTTGGGCATCAATGCATAGGCAAGCAAATGTAGAGGAGTGGTCATTTTGTTCCATCGTTCTACAACAATTGCTTGCAATTGTTTGAAGGTCTCTTGGGGCTCTTGCTCTTTTTCACTTACAATTTGCGAGATCTTCTCAAGCATTGAGTCTATGCCATCATAGATCTCTCCAAGGCAAGGTCTATCCATGTCAGTGTACCTAAGCATGCTCATAATGGGCTCGGTGAACTTAATGAGATATTCCACACGTTCCCACCATGAGTCATCCAATATCTTTTGCTTTATTTTTCTTGCCCTCTCACTGTTTCTTTTCCTCCATACAACCCATTTTTTGTTGATTACCATATTGCAAAGTGCCTATTTCACTTGCACAAGTCGTCTCAAGACGATTAAATTTGATGCGAAATGAGTCTCAGCAACCTATAACATAAATTAGAACAAAAACAAACTATTAGATATATATACTTTAAAACAAAATACAAATTACACAATCAAAATATGAAAATTAGAAATTGTAAGATACTAATTTTTATAAAAAAATTAAATTACTAACTTGAGTTCAAGTTCACTTACCTTCAGTAGCTCCAAACGTGAGAAAATTCTGAATATTCTCTGAGTCATGTGGTGGTTTGTGACGAACATCTGGATGTCCTCAGCCTCTGCATACACCTCTTTGATCCACCCAATTTTGTTCCCAATCTTTTTTAGCATAAGATTGAGTGAATGGACTGCACAAGGTGTCCAAAAGATATGCTAATATTGCTCTTCAACAAACAAACCAGCAGCTCTACAATTCTTTGCGTTGTCCATTATGAGTTGGACAACGTTTCTAGCACCCACTTGTTCAATGGAAGAGATGAGAATATTAGCAATAAATAGCCCAACTTTTACTTGCCCCTCACAATCCACGGATTTCAAAAACATTGCCCCTTAAAAAAATGGCCGAGTCTTAGGCCCAGACTCACTAAGACTCATTGAGTCTAGGCAAGTCTCCAGACTTGATGAGTTTGGATAGATTCGGTCGAGTTCGAATATGAGCCCCTCAAAACTCAATGAGCATGACTCGCTTCACAACATGACTCGCTTCACAACATGACTCGCTTCACAACTCACCAAGTTTGGGGTGAGTCTCATTTCTTTTAAGAGTAATGATTAGGTCTTACGATAAGGCTAATTTATTGTAATTGTATGCTTAGCTAATTTTTTTTCCAAAGGAGGCCCTTTAATCCATCTAATAGTATCCCAGATGTGAACATCAAAGCTTAACCTGACCAAGGATGAGATCCCTTATGAGGAAACTACCAACATAGATTAAGTTCTTTGATAAATCAAGACTTATGTACCAACGTAATATCCTTCCAAGGAATGAATTCTCCATTACAAATGATTTTCAGCACAAGATTTGATCCCTCTAGAAAACCAAGTTTTAGGAGAACATCAATGAATCAAGGCTAGAGCTTTATTTATAGACAAGATACCATCATGAGATCTAAAATTTTGGTATCAAGACCTACCCAAGAGAAGATATCATGCATAACTGTAATTGTCAGAAAACCTACCTGGGAATCTGATTTTTCTTCAAAAACCACCTCAAATCTGCTTCAAATCCACCTCAAATCCACTTTATTGATTGAAATCAGTTAGCAAGGGTTTGGAAGACTATATTTCCCCCTCAACAAAATAGAAGCACACAAATGACAAATATAAATGACTTGGGCCGTTTTTTTGCTTTAAACACTGGAAGACAGCGGTGACTAAGTTTTTAACTTGGACTCGCCGAGTTTTTGTGAAAAACTCTGCGATTACTTGGCGAGTTTTTCACAGCGAGTTTTGCCCTGCGAGTAAAAATCGTAAAAATTCGCAAAGCAAAAAAACTCGGCGAGTTTTTGCAACTCGTCGAGTACTCTACGAGTATGTCATCAATGAGTAAATTAATTAATTCACCTAGGACTATAGATGAAAGGAGAGATTAATTAAATAAATGAATTATTTAATTAATATGCCAGCTTTAGAAGAAGGGTTATTACGATTTAGTTTGATCAATATTAATGATCAGATTTACGTGTCTACACACATATACAAATGCAACTTGAAATATTATGAAGAATACTTTGATCTCTTTTACATAACGCACAAACTTCTGTGTTTTTCACAAAATTTTATAAGCAAAGTTTTGTGGTTTGGAAATGTATAACAAGACATGTACTCATTATTAGTTATAAGAACCCTGAGAACATTAACAAATATCCTGCTCAACAAATAGTGAGTCCCGCCTTCCAAGAAAAACATAGTTAAAGATCATCGTGGACTTATCAATCAAATGTAAAAAGGAACCATGTGGTAGCATCTCACAAAAATAAAATGTCATTTGATAATCTTTTTACTTTGCACCATTTGTTGGAGCAATATGAGTTGGTCCCAATAGCTTTTGTAAAGCGCAAAGGAAGAAAAGGTGATTGACGTCACAAATGCTATGTGGTGTCACCACACAAAGTTTTGAAGTTGTTAGTTGGCAAGTTTTGCCTTGTATTATCGATTATGAGGTGTTCAGTTTTCAAGGGAGGTTACCTCTCTTTTAAGAGAACTAAATGAGAGCTAGATTAAATTGGAACCATTAATCACTTTCTTAGATTAACTTTATATTGTTGCACCACTAGTTGTAGAATCCAAATCAGTTTTTTAAGTGGGCCCACCATGAAGATAATTGATTTTGCCTCCCTCCCAAATCCAGGTGGTGAAATAGCGCTCATTAGGAAAATTGGCAGCTTTGATACTTATTTTTGTTGTGCCATTTGTCAGAATTGTTTTGCTATGCCGTTGCTGAGAATTATTTTGAGGTATTGTTGTGTCATTGGTTGTAGAATTCAAGTCGTGCTTTAAGTGGGTCTACCATGAATATAAATGATTGTGCTTCCCAACGCCACATGGTGACATTGCGCTCATGAGGAATCTTGATAGATTTGAAACTTCTTTTTGCTATTCTGTTGATCAAATTTATTTTAAGGTACATTGTACCTAGATTTCTTCGAAGCCATTTGATTCTCAAAGATTTTAGTTGTCTGATCCTTTGGGAATATGAACATGCCAATATTCCTCATCACATTTTGAAATCAGCTTTCTGAGTTCAGATTTGTTAGAGCAAAATCAAGACATGCAACTCTAGTTTGAGAGCACATGTTGACAATCTTTTTATTATTATTGATAAATAAGAGAAATGCTTTGGATAGAAAAGGGGGAAGATTTTTGTAAGGTAGTACTTTTAAAAACTAAACATTTAAGATAAGATAAGATAAGATAAGATAAGATAAGATAAATTATTAATGTCCAACAAGAGACCACAAGCGGGCCTAAGGGACTGAGATTACAACAGAGAGCCCAGAAGGCAGCAGGACCACCAAACGGTGTCCGAGAAAAGAAAAAACCAACAGAAAATGAAACAGCAACAAGAGCCAAAAAGGAGAAGAAACCGCGAAACCACCAAACCACTAGTGGTTTCCAGATACCGAAAAGTAGCTCAAGATCGACGGATAACTATCCGTGAGGAGAGGAGTCTGAATCAGAGTCCGTCTCTTGGAGGAGGGAGTCTGCTATTGCTGATGGGGCTTTAGGAGCAAGTGATCTTTGCAGTGTCTAACTGATCTAGAGTAAAGGACAGTGGAAGGACTCTCAGGCCTCTTGGTTCCTCTAGGGGACAAAACCGGAGCAAAGAAGGAGGTGATCCGCTAGCAAAGGGACGTAGATCCCGAGGGAGAGAGCATCTGTAACGTCAAATCACGGAGACGAAAGGCCTCCTGGAGATAAAGTGCCAAGCAGTGCTGATCCTCGTACCTGAAGAAGGAAGACATGGACTTGCAGTCTCTGAATAGATAGTGGAACCTCCCACGAATCTCATAGTAAATCGGACAGTAGAATAAGAAATGGAGCTCAGTCTCAGTCAACCTCATACCACAACACTGACAAAACCTCTCCTCTCTACTGGTCTGGTGGTCGGTCTGGATCTAAAGTCGGTGAGAGCCAACTCTAAAGGACCCGAGCTGGATACGCAAGGCGTGGGGCCAGCGTCTAAAAGTATACTAGGGCCGAGTGATAAGGCCATCATGAATATCAATATAGTGCTCGGAATAGAAGGCCATGCGGGGCCAAAGGCCACCAGGCGGATCGACCCATGTCACCTGAACATACCTCCTGTAAATATCTAACCTGGTGATCTCGTTCAACTCCGACTGAGGGGGGAGGAGATGAGCAGGAGCATTGAGGGAATACTGAAAGGGAGGGAGGTGGTCGATATCAATACCAACAGAGCTGAGGAGGCTGGAGGCCTGGGCATACCAACATCGAGCACGCCTATGAGGATCCGAGGCCGCCAACGAAGCCAAAGAATAATAGGCTAAATAAGAGTAACGGTATCTACCATCAGTCGAGTCGGCAAAGCCCCTGAGTCTGTGAAGTAACCAAACAAGGTCGAAGACCGTGCAAAGTCTGAAGGGATGAGCCCCGAACTCCGCCAAAATGATGCTAGTGGGAGTAGTCGGCTGACAGCGAATGAAGCGTCAGAGAAAGAGAGTCTGCACTCTCTCAACAGAAGCCCAATCAGTAGTCAATAACGAGGGACCCCATACAGTCGAGCCATAAAGAAAAGTAGGTCTAACCAGAGAATCAAAGATAGACATCTTTGACTTAATATCCTGAAAGTGATGTCGAAAGCACTGTCGCTCAAGTAAGCCAAGAGATCCCAAACCCTTGTTGATCCGAGGTGTCATAGCCGGTCTCAAACTGAACCGCGGCCTAGAGAATCTAATCCCCAAATCAGTGTAGCTGGAAGTCATCTCGATCTCGGCCCCTCTGAAAGAAAAGTGGAGATGCGAGGTTTTCAAACTATTGAAGGTCATGATCCGCGTCTTCCCCAGGTTAACCACTAGCTGTCGAGAGTCACAAAAGGAGGCTAGGCCATCCAGGAGTCGCTGCAAACCCTCAGGAGAGGAAGATAAGAGCACGACATCATCAGCAAAGAGGAGGATGGAGATCAGGGTCTGGTGGAGGAGACAACCATCCCCAAGAGGCGAGGAGCTCCTCAGGTAAGTCTCAAGCTCATCAATATAGATACCAAAAAGCGTAGGGGAAAGTGGGCATCCCTGCTTAATGCCGATCGAGCTCTGAATGAAATCCGAGAAACCAAGCGGGGTCCTAAGACGCCCAACAACACTCTCATAGAGTCTCATAATGGCAACAATCAGACCCTCGGAGATCCCAATGTCTCTAAGTCTCTGGAATAAGGCCGGTTGTGGGACAGAGTCGAAAGCTTTGCGAAAATCCACAAAGCAACAGTAGACCTTAGTCGAGCGATGCCAAGCCTCCTCAATAATGGCCCTGAGAGTGAGGATATGGTCCGTAGTCTGAAAATCTGCTCTGAAACCAGCCTGGCCCCTGGCTGTGCAACCCAAACTATCTAGTTGTCTCATGATAAGGATGTGTAAAACTGTGGCGTAGAGTTTGGCAAAGGTATGCCCGATCATAATGGTCCTGTAGTTGCCCGGATCAGAAGTCGGCCCGGCCTTATGAATCGGGTGAATAATATGACGAGACCAAGAAGGTGGAAAACTAGTGCAGACCACTTTATTGAATAGAGTGGCAAGATAGGGCCCAAGAACCGAGATAAGGCAATTTTTGAAATCAATATATGAAGGCATGAATTTTATATGATTGTGCTCCCAATCATTTATGAAAATTATTCCATGGCCATATATAAAATAAAATAGTGTCTTTTGTGCTTATTTTGTTATCATATTGTGATTTTTCTCCTATCTTATTGATAGCCTTGATTCATCTATTTAAGATTCAATCATTTGTATGTTGATTGATAACCGTGCATGTACATGCCTGGTGCATCGCCTTAATTTGTTTTATCTTTCAATCTTTTTCCTTTTCCTTTCACAACATTTTAAAAAATACATTGAATACTTGACAAAGAATTGGCTTCTAAAATCTTGAAGGTTATCTCACAAGTCTTGTCTCACATTTGTGAGATCTTCCATAACGTAGGAAAGCACCCAAAGTGCAAGTTTGAATATTGAAAAATAGTCTTGCACAAATTTAAGATCCTTAGAATCATAGAAAGGAGAAACACGTAAACAATATACTACAATATAAATATGTGGGAAAATTCCTTTCAACCAAAAAACTCTCCACTCCAATGTAGCCCAATGTATCATTTAGTAATCTTAGCATGGTTACGCAAGCCATTACAAGAGTATCACCAATGTACAAATCTTGAATGATTCCAGCAGCATACTGATACTTGCAGAATAACCCATACAAACTACATCCCAAAGAACCAAGGTTACTAGGAGACGAGTACTTGGAGACTTCAGAGACTGGTATGGGAAATTTTCAAAAATAGGAGACAATGGTACTTGGAGGCGACATTTTTAATAAATTATATATACATATTTAAAATATTAATTTTTAAAGTATAATGTTATAATATATCAAAGACGATAAAAACTAAATAAAACAATATTGATATAGTATACTTAATTATATATTTTAATGTTTTACTTTTAATTTTATAGAAACCTCCTGTTTTCAATGCTAAGAATATAATTAAAAACACCTTAGATTCAGCGGACACTTTAGGATATTAAAGTTTAATCTCAAAGTTTGGAGGACATCGCTCAGTATTATAAAGAAGATAAGAACATTAAACATAAAAGGTATTTTTTCCAGTGGACAAGAATATGGCATAAATATTGAATGTGAATATTTATTTAGCGGATGAGAAGATGTGGTCGGAAAGGAATGTGTTTGTTCTATCAGCTCTTACAAATCTTGAACTTCGCATTTTGAGAAAGAACGTTGGATGGAAAAAACTTACGGATCAGAAATTAGATAAATCGAGACTTGAAAACTTACATGGCTGAAACACATGTTTTGAACTAGTTTAGTGTTGGGGACGCGAAAAAAGTTTTTTGGAGACTTGGAGTCGTCAAGAGACGTCAGAGCTTAAGTACTTGAGCACCCTAGTATTCTCCATCGAAGGCGGGAGATGCATCCCAATCTTAGGGACACATCCCAGGGCCTGGAGAACCCTCTCTCGGTAACTATGCAAAGAACCAATAAATAGGCAAGGTTCAAACTGAAAACTATGAATAGTTTTGGAAAACTATTAGCAATACCAAAGTCTTGGGGTCTAGAATGAGATCTAAACCAAGACACCAAATTCCAACACCTTCCTTGGTAAAAGTTCTATGCTTCTTTTGCCATATTCCTTACACATCATATATTGCCCAATTTTGTTGTATTTGATCACCCAAATTTGCCAACCCCAATTTGTTCTTTTTCAACCCTTGCGAAGATGCTTTATGACAAGTGTGAAAGCTTGATATAAAGCCGGTCAAGATTCCAATGTAACTTCCCTCGTACACGCTCTTACACTTAGTAAGGATTTTTCATATATAACTCATTGTGTGATGACCTTGCATAGACCAAAAGATGCTGACACATGGCCAAAGGATGCCACCTCAATGTAGGACATTTATCTTCTCATGTGATGACACAATCCACTAAAGACGAATTCCATGCCTCCTCCAAATATGATGCAGGAGCATCCTTGGTTTTGCTAGCAATCTTGCATCGCTCTGTGAGTTTGGGTTACAATTGGCAGTTTCTGTGTTTCTGGTTGTGCTTGGTCCACTTGGATCTTTAGCTGTTGCACTCGTACTGGCATGTTCTTGACAGTGTTTCGGATATTGTTTTGTGATTGCTCCTTATTTGGTGTTATCTTGTCCTAGATTCAAATGTAATCACACATCCATGGTGTGGAATCATTACTTGGTAGGGAGACCATTCAAGTTGTACACCGATCATAAGGGGCTTCAATATTTGTTTACTCAACTTGATTTGAATGCACGACAGAGAAGATGGTTGGAATTTTTAAGCAGCTATGAAATAGATATTTGTTATGTTAAGGGAAAAGAAATTCAGGTTGTTGATGCCTTTAGTCGAAGGGCTAAATTGGCTGGAATCACTCAGTTAAGGGTTGAATTGCCAAAAAAGATCAAGCAAATGCAGGCTCAAGATCCCTTTTGTCAGCAAATAATGATGAAAATGCAACAAGGGATTAACCCAGTTGATACCAAGTGGGGAATGATGGTATCCTCCGTTATTTACACCGAATTTATATTCCTGAAGGAGGAGATTTAAGACTGAAAATTCTTGCAGAAGGTTATAATGTGCCCTATCAAGCACATCCGAGTGTGACTAAAATGTACGTAGATTTAAGAACTCATTAATTTTGGCCTTGTTGTCCTCAATTTTGCTTTCCCCAAAATTGGGGCAACCTTACGCAATTCTCAGTTGCTTGCTAGGAGTTTTTCTCTAAGGATGTCGATGTTACGGAAGGAGTGTTTTTCAATGGAATCAGTCATCCCTTGGTTTCTGGTTGTTCTATCTTCCAACTAAACGTCAAGTCCTTTTCTTTTTCTTGTTTTTCTCTTTTCGCTTTGTTTTGCGTCTTGTTTTTGGTTTCCAGTTTTGGTTGGCGTCTTTGGTTTTTCAGTGGCATTGTGAGCAATCTTCCGCGTTCTCCCAAGGTTAGTGGAGAAATGATCTTTTCTGGTCGACCACCTAAAGTATAAGCTTATTTTGTATGTGTGATAGATTTTAAATTCTATCCTAAAAATTTTGCGCTACTCTGCGAAATTTTGCTTGGAAATTCTAATGATAGCGTAATTTTAAATCAAATTCGCGTATCAGATCATTAATTTCTAAAGACGCATATGAATATTTTTAAGTTCTTTAGTGTAATAAATTTTACAAATGATTATCGCATATGCATATATTGTTTAAATAAATTTATTGTAAAAATGACCAGATAAAGTTGAAATTTATTTAAGAATATTGCTTAATAAATTTCATAATCTATTGATTTTATTATTTAAATCAAAACGATTTATTATTATTATTGTTTTAAAAAAAAAAAAAAAACAATATTATAATAATAATAAATTATAAAAACAATATTTAAAATAATAGCTAATGATAATGTTTATTTATGATTAGTAATATTATAATATTGTTTTTAAAGAAACAAAAATAATAAAACATATCTTATGCTAAGGAGGCATCGGAATTAATTTTAATGCATATGTTAATGCGTTACTTAACTATTGGGTTCGTATTTCATATGTTCCATCGCTCTAATTAGCCTGCGATATAGGTAAATGGCATATGTTTTTATCCAAAGTGTAGCCCGCGATATGTCAAGTTCATATTGGCATACGCGGTGGGATTACATATGCTATTTATTAAAAGCCGCGGTGATAACTGAAGTTATCGGGCTGTATTAATAGTTGTTTTTCATAGCATGGTTGAACCGCCAAATCACATGGTACTTTGCATATGTTTAAAAGAGCACCCGCGGTTAATGATGAGGTAGCATTCATTTTAAACAATGCGAAAATCCTACGAAACTTATCTTATAGTTTGTATGCTATACGACACTTCTTAAAACTATTGTTTTGCATGCCGATAAACTATTAAAATACATATGCTATTTATTAAAAGCCGCGGTGATAACTGAAGTTATCGAGTTTAATTCTTCTTGCATTGCATATGATTAAAACTGTATGCTATCAAAAGATGCGATTAGCACTGACGCTGGAAAAGTTTTGATCAACACTCAAAACGCATATGCTATTTGTTAAAGCCAACGACACTGCTTGGCGTGAAACATGAAGAGATTGCATATCACACAGCATAAGCAATGTGCGATAGTTACATATCGTTTCTTTAACTTGTGCATTCCATAAAAGCTGCGATAAAAGAAATTGCATATGCATTAAAACATATATGCTAATGTATATGTAATTTCTTTTAAAGAAAAGTCCAAGGAACTGAAGTTATCGTTTGTGTTTGGACTGTAGTTGATTATGCATAAGCATAACTTTCTCTTTGCACAGCACCATAGTTAGTTGATAAGCAGCTTTAAAAGGCTTTTATTATGGAAAACTGACTGTGTTGTCTTTACAAAGCCTTGGACTTCTTCTTTTCCAAAGGAATGGTCTTTCTAACTGCAGTTAGGTGGACGTTTTTTCCCTCTCAATAGCAATTTCGAAATTCATGCTTTGATGAAGTCTTGTTTCTCAACAAGAGGTGGAAGATATGCCATAATTATAGGCCATGTTCTTGAAGGTTTCTCCATGCTTTCTTGCTGTTTATATGCTATTTTTGTTGCATGATGAACATTTGTCTTTCCCAAAGCCAAGACCAGCCATGTTAGCTTCAGTTTTGACAAGATTTTGTCAAATCTAGAGCCTATATAACCTTGCAAAATTCCTCTCAATAGCAATTTCGAATTTCATCTCTTCTCTCAAGTTTTGCTTTGAAGAGGAATTTGCTCTCTCTTTTTGCATCCAAGGAAGGTAATTTGGTCTTTTCTTTTCTTGTTTGCTTTCTTTTGGTTTTATTTGTAAATTCTTTCTTCTTCTCTCTCATCATCTCTGAAAGTTGCATATGAGAATGTTATCTATTCTTATATGC
>MU228349.1:3119272-3135129 GCA_018584345.1 Thuja plicata | reverse complement strand
TGAATCATGAAAATGATTAATTAACTGTAAATTAGGAGAGTAGAGGTGGCATGGTGTCTATCTATTTTGCAGATATACAGGAAAACCATAACAGACGAATAAGGCAGAAATAAAGAAAAGGAGGCTCAAGAACTTATCAAAGCTAAGGCAAATACTCAAAGAGCGAGGATGAGAGAAAATAACACGATTTTTCAAAAGCATAGTTAAAGTTAAAGGAAGGCTCATTAGCTCTAAAGATAAGAGCAAGGTACATGTAATCTCAATATAAATAAATGTACGGCGCAAGATGGGAATGCTCATTAGTTCTTCTTAAAAGAGCATTGTATTTAAAAGATTAATGAAGATCTGTGTTCACTATCATGGAGGTATGCCTCCTTTAATCTGTATTAAAGAGGGAATGCCCTCTTCGACTCCATCAAGTGGAGCTTTGTAATCCTACGCTTGTAGGAACTCTAAGCTTGATATATTATTTCTGGACTAAAGTCCCAGGCCAGACTGGAGGTTTTCTTCCTCGTTCTTTCCTACCAGTGCCCGCACGAACAGAGGAAAATGTAAAAAGATAAATTTTAAATAAATAAAATCAAGGCTTCGGCCGTTTACTGATCAAAAAATAAATCTATGATAATATATAATATTTATGATATATTTAATATTTATACTATAATTGGATTATTTATTATTTATATTTAAATTTTTAATAGTACTAGTTAATTAATTAATTAAAAAAATTATTTATTATTTATATATTAAATTTATATTATTATTTATTTTAAAACATTATTGTTTTAATTATTATTTATTATTAAATCTTATCTTAAAATGTAGACATCATAGGGTGACAAGGTGTTTCTTCGTGTCAGACCTCATAAGAGCTCAATAAAGTTTGGCAAAGCTACCAAACTAGCTCCACGATTCATAGGACCATTTGAGATACTTGAGAAGATTAGTCATGTGGCTTACCGATTGGCTCTTCCGCCATCTCTCTCTCGCATTCATAATGTATTCCATGTATCTTTACTTAAAAAATATATTGCTGATCCTACACACATGATCGATTGACAGGCACTACAGATAGAAGAGGTTGGAGATATCCACCTCCAGCCGCTCGCAATCATAGACATGTGCAGCATGCAGCCCGCATCATCCAACAAGTTAAGGTCCTATGGGACCAATACGGAGAACAAGGAGCCACTTGGGAAGATGAGAATGTATTTAAATTAGAATATCCTTACTTGTTTAATTAAGCCGAGCCAACTTAATCCTAAGGGGGGGAGTACGTCATATCCTCTAAAAAAAACCTTGACAATTATCTTGCATGACCCTAGCCCTGGTGTATTTTGGACTAGGGGTGGAGTTCTTAACTTTTCTATATGGACATATGTGTGTGTGTGTGAGATGTGAATTATGATGCTAATATAATCTAGCGTATTTGTTATCTTTATTATGTTATCTCTAATTTAATGTGTTTATTTTGTTTAGATTTACCTCGACTAATAACTTGTCGGTGGACTTGTGTGAGGTTTTTCGTTGGTTGCAGGTACCGGGGTGCAATATGAAGTGAATTTTGTGTTTTCGTCATTGAGTTAGAGGAAGCTTAGTATAATCCATGGTGTCAAGGACTCGGTTAACCCTTTTGACAACTTAGATTTTCGCAATACATTTGAATTTAACTTATTTAATAATTATCTTAGGAGGACCCTAAACATTCGTATAATCATCATTATTTAATTGTTTTCGATTAATTCTACAAATCTTGGATGAAAACTTAATCAAATTATAGGCGTAAGATAATGTTGACAACAATAGAATCACTACGAATGATCATACATATATTCAACAATATATCCAATATAATTAATAATAAAAGTAATTAAAATTGTAACCAATGACAAATAAATTAAGCCCAAGCCATGGTCAAGTTATAAAATAGTAGGGATATAAAAAAAACATCCTTCACCATTCACGAGAAGTGTATACGATGGAGAGAAGAAATAAGGTAAAATTTATTGCAGACCCAAAATGCACCAAATGCAGAGACCGGTAGAGTAAATAAGTATGGCCAAAGATGAGGAAGGATGTGGTGACGGACAGGAAGGAGAGGTATGCTTGAAGGACAGCATGGCGTCCATGCCTAGAAAGGCTTGTTTTGACTGAAATTACAATAAAAATATATTTCCAGGCATGCTTAAAAACCCTACGCCCCTTTGTTTGAGGATATGTTTTCGTTTGCTGTTGGGTAGAAGAAAGGGAAGAGAGCTGAGAGTGTGAAGGAATTAGAAGAGTTTGTAGCAGGAGTTGTGATTTCAATCTTCCAAGTTAGTTATGAGTTCTGTGTTGCTTCTATTTTTTTAGAAAATAAACTTAACCTGTCCATATAGTTGGAGATTTGATTAATTAGTAATACATACTTCCATTACCTACTGCAAATTATTTCAATAGTTGAAGAATTTTGGTTAATTTATGATATATACTTCCATTACCTGTTGCCATGCTTGAAATGTTCAGAATTGTCTTTTTAAATGCTCAGCCATTGAGAAGCCTTTCTATTTGTTAAAAAAATAAACTTATTTGATTTTGCTTGGGTTCAAACTGGGGTATGTGCAAATTAGAAAAAATGTAATGCATCAGATCTCAGCTGTATGGGGGTTTTGTGTGGCTGTTTTTTTTTGGTGATATTTAGAGTTGGTTGTACCCTGAAGCTTAAATAGAAACTTGTTGATGCCTCCTCTTGCAAGTTGCAAGCTGGGGTATGAGGAGTTGAAGAATAAAACTTGTATTAGCTTTTACCTTGACTCACCAAACCCAATACATACTCTACTAAAAGAGAAAGAATTAAGAATCATAGGTCTGCCATCATCTCACAAAAGGAATTTTAAATTAACAACACTTTCTCTTGTTCGTGGATTTAAAAATAATTCAAGTAATCATTCACCTTGAACCATAGTTACACCGCCCTAGGGGACGGGGGGTCAGGTTTCCGGGCAGGGGGAACAGAGGGCCTCAATTTGGGGACAGCGGCGGGGGACCGGGGGGAGCGGGTGTATATACTATACATTTGGTACTTAAAATGCTAGTTATGAAAAGATGTATAACAATATAAGACATAAAGATGTAAAACAGTTGTCAGTAACTGTAAAATAGTAAACTTGAATTACTAAAAGTAAATACTTGAACATTGCATGGAAGTTTGAACATTGAACATGGAACATTGAACATTGAAGTTTTGAACAATAGAATTATAAATAGTTGAATCAGCAAATGGAAGAGTTCTAAACTTCTATTATATAAATTTATAATAGATATGATATATCAAAATTATGAGCATTGAGTATCACTATCTAATCATAAAAATCAGATGATTATATCGAGTAGCATGATATGAATATCAAAACAAGTACAAGCTACAAAATCAAAATGCCAAGGCCCAAAATGTAGTGAAGGAGGCCTCTTCGAGGGACTCTTAATGTCCCCCGTTCCCCAGGGGACTCTTTTGCATCCCCTGTCTCCTTTGGGGACTCCTTTGTGTCCCCCCGTCCCCGGAGGTGGACGTGGGGACGTCCCCGCATCCCCGACAGAACGGCAGCGGATGGGTGGCGCCGCTGAAAACGCGGGAACGGTGACCCCCCGTCCTTGGTGCATCCCCGTCTCGGGGATGTTGGGGATTTTGGGTGGGGACGCGTCCCCGGGGTACACTGCCTTGAACCTATTCCACCCAATTTCTCACCCAAGAACTCTCACTTGGGTGGTGAACAAGTATTTCATTTAGAAGGTAACTTCTTGTTGTCATGTTCACCGAATTTATAAATTTGAATTAACAAGAGAATTGAGTTTATTAGATTTTGAGTAGTCTTAAGTGTCAATTCATTCCATGATTACAATGACTGATATGCTTCCAGCCATAACAAGCTTTTACTTGAATGCATTTTGGTCGTCCCTTGCTTACTTTTTGAAACCTTCACAGGGCTGTATTAAGAAGTAAGCAGCTGCAATCTCTTAATAGGACGAGAAACGATGGTAGAACTTGTGATTGGTTGTGTAGTATGTTGATTACCTCATTGGCTCAACTAGATCTGAATAACTAAGCCCTTCTGGTTTAATGTATACCACACAACTTGGGATAGTATGGATTACAATACCCATATATCATTCAAACACCAACTTGGTAGATTAACCATAAGGACGGTCAAGTAGGTACACGCTTATTCCAAATCAAAATCCTCCCAATTATTAAAGCTAAGCATGGTACAAGAGATGCCGTTTACGGCTACAGATGCTGTAAAGGCCCTACGAGATCATAGGTAGAGGTTGATGCCTCATTACGTAGGCTACCCTTCTCCATCTGAGGTGATCACCGATGGAAATCCTATGACTAGTTTAGAGATAAGCTTACCCATGCTCGAGATTGACAGTAGTCAAGGAGCATATGATGTTGCGCGACTGCTAGTTGTACCACACAGATAGTAGGACAGATTCCGCCAGGAGCATTTGGTCTTAAGGCAAATGACATGTCGACGATGGACGTCCTTGGTTGCTTAGTTCTCCAACGGACTGGAGGAAAAAAAAAATTCTAATGGAGAATAAGTAGGTATCATACTGAGCCTCACTTTGTTGAATCGTCAAGAAATTGTTACCTGAGTTTACCATTGATAGGAACCCCTACCGTACCCTATCTTCCCGAGGTTACCCCTATGCACTATAGGATGGTCTATTCATCCACTCACTCACCCTGGGACATAGAATCCATATGTAGGGGTGGATAGGGATGGTGTTCACCATGGAGGGTTCATATTGCACCCCTGAGGTGAACTATGGAAGAATAAAGTCTGGAGTCTTCTTGACCAAGCAAGCATTTATGGTATGTTCTTGGTAATAAAATTGCTAGCACTCCATTGTTCTTATGATGCATCAATCTGTGAAATTGTAGATAACCTATGAAACATATATGGTCATTGAACAATTGAATTGCATTAGTATATGATGTTATTTATTGTTGACAATGATTGATCTTACTCTTCATTGTAAAAAACAAAGTGCAGATTTCTGGTCATGTCTGGGGTTGTCATTATAGAGGGGGGTGGATTCCGATTCACATTTGATGACATTGAGGAGGATGAGGAGGTTGAGGATGATTAGGAGTCATTGCTTGTGCCAACAGCATCTGCATCCAAGATGGAAGTCAAGCCACAGCCTGTCATGCCAAGCAAGGAGGCGTAGCCATAGTGAACTCCTAGGACTAGACCCTGTAGTTCTACCTCTCCCCTAGTTTTTACTAATGCTGGGAAGAGTAAAATGTAAAATGTTTTGATGTTGTATTTACTTTTAGTTTTACAAGAACGATTTGCAATCTTAATTTTGCTTTAGACTATTAGGCTACCAACCATCAACATTCCACATGAGGATGCCATTTTGTACCCAATTTGCATTTAAATCAATTAAATACATTTAAACTCAGCTTGTTTCTTTTATGTACTCATTTATTGACTCATTAGATGCATCTCATTGAATTTTGCAAAAAAAATGTATTTCTAATTAAATTTAAGCTAATTTTAAGTTGTTGAGTTTTCGCTGAGTTTTTTTTCTTCGGCCTTGGCGAGTTTTTGCTTTTGGGGAGTTTTTCAACTATGGTTAAAACAACATCTTACATCAAGAATAAGTTAGCTGACCTTGTGTTTGTAACTTTGTACAATATAATCTTCGGTTGTGCACAAGGAAGGTAGAGAAAATATCAGGCAGTCTAACTGATTTGGATGATATGGGTCCTTATAGTGATTGGACAGCACAGGAGCAGCCTCCATTGTTTTCCTAGGATGACATCTATGATTTGGAGAAGCAAGTTATGGAGGAAGAGGGGGGTGGATTTGGATTCACATTGGATGACATTGAGGAGGATGAGGAGGTTGAGGATGATTAGGAGTCACTGCTAGTGCCAACAACAATTGCATCCAAAATGGAAGTTGAGCCACAACCTGTCATGCCGAGCAAGGAGGTGCATCCATAGCAGACTCCTAGGACTAGACCTTGTAGTTCTACCTCTCCCCTAGTTTTTACTAATGCTGGGAAGAGGTAGATGTAAAATGTTTTGATGTTGTATTTAGTTTTAGTTTTACAAAAATAATTTGCAATCTTAATTTTGCTTTAGACAATTAGGCTACCAACCATCAACATTCCACATGAGGATGCCATTTTGTATCCAATTTGCATTTAAATCATTAAATATATTTAAACTCAGCTTGTTTCTTTTATGTACTCATTTATTGACTCATTAGATGCATCTCATTGAATTTTGCAAAAAAATGCATTTCTAATTAAATTTAAGCAAATTTTAAGTTCCTGAGTTTTCGCTGAGTTTTTTTTCGGCCTTGGCAAGTTTTTGCTTTTGGTGAGTTTTTCAACTATGGTTAAAACAATATCTTACATCAAAGCCGGTTGAAATTGATGGCTGAATAACCATCTCATTGGGTTTACTTGACTAGCAGGGTGTATTAAGTGTGCCACTTTGGACCCACACCATTTAATGATAGGGTAAACCATTGATGAATGCAACTTATGGAAAAAAACACATGTACCAAGCATGATCAGAAATGACATCTAAAATATGTTGGCCAGGATCTCAAAATTCAATCCCTTAATTTATATGAAAACGTGGGAAAGTTAGAGATGGCTAAAGTAGGTTGTAAGGCCTTTTTTTCTGATTGCAAGAAATTAAGAGGGTTTTAGCTGATATATGCCACACGATGATTGGATGCAAGACAAACATGAAATTTAATAGTTTAAGCAATTATACAACCTGCTACATCCCCACATTACATTAAGGAAGGATACAGAACCTTTAAGCATATATACAAGCCATGAGCTGAGAGAATCACTGGAAACACAGGGTACCAATTCCCTTTAAGAAATGAAGTAAGTTTCCAATTTTTCCTGTATCAAAATAGTTATCTCTTGAGCAATCTCAATGAATTGTAGTCTCCCTAGAGTTCCCCTGTATTATCTTGTTGAGAATATTGTACAAATCAAGAAAACACTATTTACTCTTTTATTGTATGATATTTTTGTAAGGACATTGCTGATTCCACCATTTCTTGGGATAATCATAAACGTTAAGGTATTTCCTTGTGAATACTTACCATGAGGCATTATTTGAGTATCTCTTTATGCCAGATGTTGCTGGCATACCTGAACTTAATAATTAATTCTAAGAAAGCTTTGGTACATTTCAGACCTATGGTTTTGGATCTCAGAATATGCTTCACTCTCGGAGTTTTTCTTTCAACTTCCATGAAACTTCTGATTTTCCCTGCAGGCTTGATGAGCACAACATGACAGCACGAGATGCATATCAATATTTTGTTTTGCGAGCACAGAAATTGGCAATTAATCTAGGATGGACACCTGTCAACTGGTATTCTTTTGATACATTTTATTTGTTTGCCTACCTATATTCTACCTTGTTGCAAAGTAAGATACATTTTCTGAAATAATATGCCCTCTTCACTATTCTTGATGCTTGTGTGAACCTTTTCAGGGAGGAAACCTTTAACGCATTTAGTGAAAAGCTTAATCCCAAGACTATTATTCATAACTGGTATATTCCCCATCTCTTTGCTGTGAATGTTTACCTACAGAAAATAAATGTTTTTCATGAGAAATTTTCCATTAGTAAATTTTAACTGGATACATCATATATGATATTCGCCTTCTGCATTGAACTAGATAAAAGGAAGCTACATATTTTACACAGGTTTACAATACCTACTTTTTTGTTTATAGGTTGGGTTCAGGTGTTTGTCCACGTGCTGTTAGTAAAGGGTTCAAGTGCATTTTTAGCAATCAAGGTGTATGGTACCTTCACTATCTTGATGTGCCTTGGGAAAAGGTCTATTCAAGTGATCCTCTGGAAGGAATTGATGTTTCATCCCAACAAAAACTTGTAATTGGTGGGGAGGTTTGCATGTGGGGTGAATTTGCTGATGCTTCTGTTGTGCAGGAAACAATTTGGCCTCGTGCTGCAGCTGCTGCAGGTATAAATGCTGTAGACTGGCTTGAAGTATTTTACTATATTTTTAATTTTTATGTTGTTTGGCTTCTGACCTTTGTAATGCATATGTATGACTTTGGACTCTTAAAAGCTCTAAAATTTCAAGACTTAAATCATTGGGAAAACATGTCTAATTATTTTGTTTAGTTAATGTTAGTTATTCTTGTGAGCATTGAGCCTTTTAATTTTGGTCTTCCCAGCTAATTGATAGGTGATTTTCCCAGATTAATGTATATGAACAATGCTGAGTTCATTTGATCTTCTTGCGAATATTGTTGTTGGCTTCAAATGTCTGGTAAAAAATAGTTGAAGGAATCTAAATTAATAAGAATTCTTGAGCAGCTACCTTGTTTCAAGAACCATCAGTCCATCTTATATGCATGTATTCTTATGTTACTTGAGATAGTTATCAGTTTGCTATTGCATTTTGAACTGATTAATTTTGGTTTATCATGGAGCACACCCAAGGTTATATACAGTTCCTGTCAGGTGTGGAATAATAACTTGCGAAAAATTGAAAGGAGTCCATATTCTACAGAACCATTCAACAAGCTATCCTAGTTATCTATGTATGAATAGTTAGAATACTGGACTACTTTTTAATAGGTTTAAGTGTGATAAAAACCCATGGTCACCAATAAAAATATCAATTAAGTTGGGCCATTCCTAGAAACCGTGAAGTTCAATGAACAAAAATGTAAATAAGAGTGAACTTGCTATAAGGTGGTAGAGGTCAAAAAGAGAGCATGACTTTTTTCTTCTATAACCACCTTCAAATCACTTGATTGTTAAGATGAAGCAAAACTTTCAGGTAAACCAGAATCCCAGATTGCTAATTGGTAATATTTAATACTGTCATTTATATACTTTGAATGTCACAGATAGAAGTTGTAACTGAGTCACTGCCCTTAATCTGCAAAGGCTAATTGGCAATTATAGTTTATTTTATTTATTTAAAAGGCTGTCCTAGTCAAGACATAGGACAACACTTGAACTACCTTTTTGATTGTTCTCAAGCTCATTAATAGGTAAGGCTTAAAATGTCATCTCTCATGAAAGGGTAGCTTAGGAGGAACAAGGGTATCCTCTCATAATTCCTATCATCAGCAGCAGTAGTCATTGATCCAAGGCACATGCCAATATTTTTCTTTGCAGCCTCCCATGTTTGTAAATTTACTTCATTATACCTAGACATAGACATAGTGGAGTGCTTAAAGGAGAACCCAGAGACACTTGCATCTTTGGCATGATTATGCAAGCTACCTAGATCTTGAAGGTGGTGAAGATGGATAACAAGATGTATGAAAGTTCCAACTGAACCTTAGCATTACAATTTTAGTATGACTATTGTTTACTCGGTACGGGGTTACGGGTTTCATGCACAGAGTAAACAAAGCAGTTCATACAGAAATCTACAGAACATAACAATCCAGAATAAGTCCATACACATTGTGTTTGACAGAAAGATAATCTTTTATTCTATGTAATGTCATAACAACCCTAGTCCATTCTCGGTGCCATCCGACTACATATAAAGTGCTCGACGGTTGGTTGAGGACACCAATCGTCGCCGACCTCCTACAACTACCCGAGAACCAACTATCATTACATTGCCTTTACTAATCACAACATAAAACATAAGTATTATTCCCACTAACTAAACTACGGCTAACATCAACCCCCCCAAAAAACAAGTCGTCTTCCAGACGACTACAAAAAAAATGGCTGATGTGTACACAAAGAAAATCTACTATAAAGAAGGAGGGGATG
Source organism: Thuja plicata (assembly GCA_018584345.1). NCBI lineage: Eukaryota > Viridiplantae > Streptophyta > Pinopsida > Cupressales > Cupressaceae > Thuja > Thuja plicata. Next base: position 3,125,321 of record MU228349.1, on the reverse strand, counting down.
TCCCTGGAGTGGCAGAGGATGTCAGATGCGGGAACTGTTGGCACAGAAGCCTGAGATCTCGATCTTCTATTATCTGTTTCTCTCGTGCTGCCTTCAGCGATCTGAGTGCATCCATCAAATCCTTCTGAGTTCTCTCCAGTGTCACCGAGGCGGCTGCTAGCTACTCCTCTTTCCCTGCATGGGCTATCTTTTCCTAAGCTAGCTCATTCTCCAACTCCCTCACCCTCACCTACACTACTGATGGGGCGCCACAGTGATGAGCAGAGAGACTAGGCGCCATTAGCGCCACAAGGAGAGGCTATTGAGGTAGAAGTTGGGAGCACCGAGCTAGGGAACACCTCCCTCCAGGTGGAAGGAGTGACAAGAGCCATTGACAGAGGCCGTCATACTAATCAACACACTTCCACCGTACTAGTCAACACACTTCCACTGTACCAATAGCACACTTCCACCGTACTAGTCTGCACACTTCCACCGTACCAGTAGCACACTTCCACCGTACTAGTCAACACACTTCCATCGTATCAGTAGCACACTTCCACCGTACTATCTACACACTTCCACCGTACCAGTCTGCATACTTCCACCATACCAATCTACACACTTCCACCATACCAGTCTGCACACCGCATGTCGCACACTGCAATTCAGCACCCTTCGACTCCTTTCTGAACCCGACACCTTCAGTATTTTGATCATACTGTGATCATCACTTTTTTGCCAAAGGATTTTACAAAGGCTTTTGGGGTACCATCAAAGGGTTCCTCCGTGATGAAATCCACTACAAAAATGTTTACTCCCTACGGGGTTACGTGTTTCATGTATAGAGTAAACAAAGCAGTTCATACAGAAATCTACAAAACATAATAATCCAGAATAAGTACCATACAGATTGCATTTGGCAGAAAGATAAGCTTTTATTCCATGTAATCTCATAACAACCCTAGTCCATTCTCGGTGCTGTCCGGCTACATATAAAGCGCTCGACGGTTGGTTGAGTACACCATCCATCGCCAACCTCCTACAACTACCCGAGAACCAACTATCATTACATTGCCTTTACTAACCAAAACATAAAACATAAGTATTATTCCCACTAACTAAACTACAGCTAACAACTATCACTAAACTTATTGTAGTTAAGTACCATTTGACCTTCATCATTGGAGTTAGGCTTCTTCGTTAACAGATCCAACCAGTTATATACATAAGAATGCAAAGACCTTAAAATTCAATCAGCATGTGGTGGGCAGGACCATCCTGAGTGTTTACGCCAAAGCACCTTAGGCTCTTTGTGTGCTTTAATATTCAGGAATTTCAGATTTATAAATTTGAAATATGTTTATCATGTTTCTGAGTATGTGTTCAGAATCATAGTATCATCAAATATGAAATAAATCGGCTTTCAATTCCCTAAGCAAATGAGATTTTGTCTGTCATTCATGATGTATTTAAAACTACCTTTTGTTAGTATATAAAGAAAAGACTTAAAAAAAAAGGTTGCAAAACCAAAGCCATCAAATGTCTATTATAAAACAACTGCATAGTTGCGATAAAATTTGGTGTACATTAGAACAAAACATCAAACAAAAGATGATAATCATCTTTGTATCCCACTATAGCTGAACTTTACCAATTTTATCCTACTCTAGGAACAAAATGACAATAAAATAATGATTATCTTAAACAAAAAATGATATTTTTTTCATTTTCTACTTGGACAGGCAGGCTTACACAGGAAAAATGAACTGTAAATAATAGGAAATAGCATCCACAGAAAAATATTAACATAGCAGTGAATCTCTGTTGTGGATAATTTCCATAATTGAATGTCATATGCTGATGTCTATGGTAATAAACTATCTACTTTTCTGCAGTTCTATTTTTTGTTTACCCTCAAAAATCTTCTTTTCATCATCGTGCCTTCTAACAAGTAATCTGTGAGACATTTTGAAAATTAAAGTCCCAAAATTTATTGCATCTGTGTACAGAAGACATTTACCCTATGTATAAGAACTATTAAATCATTACTTAAGGAGAACAGATCACTTGCTGTGATCTCTTCATGTAGGGTTTATACTGTAGTGGATAGGTGATTGTGTTAGATATGATTGCAAAGTCTTCTAATTTTGTTTCTGTATATATGCTAAATAAATAACATCTGAAGACTAAAGTTATTTTTGTGAGTGGCAATATATGAGGTTTTATTTCAAGGATTCATCCTTCCATGCTGATGGTTTTTTATCTGTTGTTGTTGAGCTTCTTTTTTATTTCACTGGAACTCCTCTTGCATTACTTAACATGGATATGGATAAAAACTTCTTAGTCAGTCTGCAGTGCTGTTACCATTTACAAGAGCTTAATTTCTGTTTTGATTAATGTTGCAGAACGCTTATGGAGCAGCACGGAGGATACTTCTGGTGACTTGGTCACTGTCTTACCAAGATTAGAATATTTCAGATGTCTACTTAACCAACGTGGCATCCCTGCTGCTCCGGTGAGAAATGAATTGGCAAGACAGCCACCTAGTGGTTTTGGCTCCTGTTTTATGCAGTAATTTGTGCTTGGGTTACCCTTAGTGATGTTCTAAGACAGCTTTGCAAGAAATGAATTGGCAAGACAGCCACCTAGTGGTTTTGGCTCCTGTTTTATGCAGTAATTTGTGCTTGGGTTACCCTTAGTGATGTTCTAAGACAGCCTTGCATTGGTTTGAAAGGGAAAAACTTGTATTGTGGTATACTTAAGATGCCTTCTCAACAAGGTTGTCTTGTTGTTGTAAGTGGAACAATGCTTCATATGATTTATGTTTATCACTCAAGCTAAATTGGGAACAGATCGGATTGCAAAATTTAGTTAAGTGGAGTAAGGTGTCTCTTGGAATGCCAATGAGCAATTGATTTATATGCATTCAGGTTTGATATTTTATTATCTTATGGTAATACATGGTTTTGATATTAAGAGCAGCAGAACCAGGGTGTTGTCCCTATACACAACAGCCCAGAGGGCATATAGTTAACAGCATAGACAGTAGCAGCACATTAACAGCCAACTACGAACATCAAAAACATCAAAATCTAACCATCAGAAGCATCATCAAAAATAAACTATTACCTCTGGAACTCATGTTGAGAAAGCTATCTAATCTAAATAAGTCCTATCAAAAGGCCGCTTAGGAACATTAACAGTATCTAAGATACTAAAAGTTTCAAGACCATAAACAGCAACTAAGCTAATAAGAGTCTTATGTTAATACATGTTATACTGATGTAGTTCTGTTATTTTAATTAGTGGCAAGGTAGTGTAGGTTACCAGATGGTTGTAAATAGTTAGACCCAATGGTTGAGTCCTAACCAACGACCATTGGTCCTTCAAATAGTAGTGCTACAGTCAAAGACAATGTGCTGATTTATGAGAGGCCCTACCTGTTCTACTTTCATTGTGATTGAACACTACCTCTGGAGTAGAGCATCAACTGTTGCATTCCTGTGCAATCACATTGGTATTTTGGCTGTCTTTGGTAATTTTGCCCTGGCTCTTACATTAGAACAGATGACCTAGTGATTTCCATCTGCAGCAGATGTCCAATTTGGGCTCTCTTCTCAATGGTCACTGTTGAGTGCTTCTGGACCGTAGCCGGTGTCTAAGAATAACCCAAACAGTTGGCCCAGCAGATTTAGCTTTCCAAGCCTTGGGCTGCTAAGCTTCTGAAGTCTGTACAGGGATTAGCTCAGTTGAAGATAAGGGTGGCCAAAAGTGCAGCAGAGAGGGATTGTGTTCAGGCAAGCTTTAGGAGGCTATATACATGGTTAAAAGCTCCCAAGAATGGGAAATCATTGCAAATGCCACCTAAAGAAGTATACAGAAGTCTACAAACTCCAAGCTGCAGTCAAGCAGCTGTGACCTACTAAAAGAGCCTCCTTAGGAGCAGTTGGAGGCAGAGCTAATATACTGCCAAGAATACCATTTTGCCCTGAAATGGTGCCAAATATTAAATAATAATACTCTAATAGATGATGCCGAAGTTTGAAACAATGTCCCACAGGGATGTGTACCCCACTAGAAAAGTGATGTTTTTGGAGATGGGAATCTCCTCGAGACTTGGTGATGGCTGGGAAACATCCTAACATTGTCCCTCCACCACCACCAATAGGTAGTAGACATTCTTGAGACGTCTCCCTTGTTGGGAATGTTGGACAGACTTTTAGGGGAAACTCCAAGCATCTCTCAATTGTCTCTGAGACTGCTGGCCATCCATGTGTCAAACACCTCCAAAATATTTTTTTCAAATCAAACATTTGTCTTGATGTTCATGCCTCCAACACTAACTCTAAAAGTTTATGAGCTCCACTTGCACACTAAGCATGCCAAAAAAAACTATAAATACACCTCACACTCACCCCAAATCACTATCAAAGCTTGTTAGCATTAAGCAAAGCTACAAGAGTGACAGCATTAGGAAGAGGGAGAGCAATAACAAGAAAATAAAGTGCATAAAACATAGTGTAATGAAAATGGCATGCACCATGAAGGTCCATGTGGAGTCAAAGACCTCAATTTGGATTTGGCGTCAGGGGTTCCATCCCTTGACCCCACCTTGTACTACACCAGGGAAAATGTGAAAGCTGCTGACCCCAGATCCCTGTGAGGGGCACTGCCCCTTAACCCCATTAGGGGTTTGCCTTATAAATCTTCACTTGTTCTTTGTTTTAAAATCTAGTCCCTTGGTTTTCATCATCCCCCAACCCCCATCTCAAGACTTAGTGGAACATAGGTTTGAACTTTTTTGGTCAACTATACTTGTTGAATTAAAACTACTACCACTTACTAGTATTGGTATTAGTCTATTAGACACCCACTTACTCGTATTGGGATTGGTATCACCAGCTATTTATTAGCACTATTGATTAGTAAGTTGAAGTGCCAAATAAGAATTCCATAAATTAGCGCTTTATTCTAGAGGTATTGTACAATTAGAAAGCAAGCAACATGTAACATGCTAAACCTAACTACCAAATAATAACAACAATTAATAAACAAATCATAAAGTTTTGTTTTTAAATCAATATTAACTAAAAGTAGTGTAGACAGGCAATAGATAATAAATAAAGTTAGATGGTTGGGTTTGGTTAAAATATGGTTAATCAATGTCTGTTAGTAGTAATTAGTTGTAAAACGGTTGGCCTCGAACCAACCTTTGGTTCTCTATATAAGAGTCCAGCACATTATTGTAAGAGCTATCTTTTTGTGTGGAAATAGAAAGAACTGCAACATAATTAGACCTATCTATGTTGTGTACTTAACCAAGTGTAAGATGGTTGCTGGTTATATAGTATTTCTTTTATGCTCCATTTCTGTTCCATGCATGTTCCAGTTTCATACTACCGTAACTGAATAGATCCTATTGGCAACTAACATTTTGGCACCGTTGCCTAAATCAAACCTGAGGTCTGATTAGTAGGGGTTAGTACCTTGGCTGGTATGTGACTGGTACAGTACGTGACATAGCTTCAGGCTGGTACATGACTGGTACGGTACGGGACTAGTACGGTGATTAGTAGTTTGGCATAGTACGGAATGGGACTGGTACAGTATGTGACATAGCTTCGGGCTAGTATGTGACTGGTACGGTACAGGACTGGTACAGTACGTGACATAGCTTTGGGCTGGTACGTGACTGGTACGGTACGGGACTGGTACGATGACTAATAGTTTGGCATAGTACGGAACGAGACTGGTACGCTGGGCAAGTCTACTAGTGACTAGTGCAAGGCTAGTACGGTGACTGGTACGCGCAGCAAGATAGTACGGTGACTGGTACGCGCAGCAAGATGGCAGCATAATGGGCCGCAAATTCATACAACAAACCCTAGTGACTGACAGTGACACAGAGGATAACGAAGTAACAAGGGAAGACCAAGTCATACAAGATTTACTCCAGTCTTGGGACGTGGCGGTAGACAAGTACGTGGAACGAGAGGCTGAGCAAAGGGGTGCCATCTCGCCTAGTATAGTAAGGGCTGAACTCAGTGTCAACTCCGCAGTGTACGAC